>PVJI01004498.1:0-107658 GCA_004026765.1 Micronycteris hirsuta | reverse complement strand
CAAGTTCAAGGAGTACATCATCAGGCAGCCTCTACTTTATGAAATGTTAAAAAGTTTCGTATGAGGACTCAGGAGCGAAGGCACCTAGGCCAGATCAGCTACCGGGAAAGTTAGATCAGCCACAGCCAAGACGCTTCTGAGGTAAGCAAGCAAATACAACCAGAGAAACAAAATAGAACCAGAGACATTGAAGTTTAGAGCATTCAGGCAGTAACCAGAGGGGAAGGGGAAGGGGAGAGGGGGGACAAGGGTATTCAGGAACTGCAATGAAGGACGCATGGACAAAACCAAGGGGGAGGGGGGAAGCAAGGGAGGGAGGTGGGTTTGACTGGGATAGGGTGGGGGGAGGGCAAATGCGGACAACTGTAATTGAACAACAATAAAATAATTAAAAAAATATATATATATATTTTATTGATTATGCTACTACAATTGTCCCACTCCCCACCCTTTATTCCCCTCAGCCCTGCACACTCCTTCTCACCAGCATTCCCCCCCTTTAGTTTATGTCCATGGGTCGTACATATAAGTTCTTTGGCTTCTACATTTCCTATACTATTCTTAACCTCTCCTTGTCTATTTTCTACCTACCATTTATGCTTCTTATTCTCTGTACCTTTTCCCCCTTTCTCTTCCTCCCACTCCCCTGCTGATAACCCTCCCTGTGAGCTCCATTTCTGTGATTCTGTTTCTATTCTAGTTGTTTGCTTAGTTTGCTTTTGTTTTTGTTTTAGGTTCAGTTGTTGATAACTGTGAGTTTGTTGTCATTTTACTGTTCATATTTTCTATCTCCTTTTCCTTAGATAAGTCCCTTTAACATTTCATATAATAAGGGCTTGGTGATGGTGAACTCCTTGAACTTTACCTCTTCTAGGAAGCACTTTATCTGCCCTTCCATTCTAAATGATAGTTTTGCTGGATAGAGTAATCTTGGATGTAGGTCCTTGCCTTTCATGACTTGGAATACTTCTTTCCAGCTCCTTCTTGCCTGCAAGGTCTCTTTTGAGAAATCAACTGGCAGTCTTATGGGCGTTCCTTTGTAGGTAACTCTCCCCTTTTCTCTTGCTGCTTTTAAGATTCTGTCCTCATCTTTCATCTTGAGTAATGTAATTATGATATGCTTTGGTGTGTGTTTCCTTGAGTCCAACTTCTTTGGGATTCTCTGAGCTCTCTGGACTTCCTGGAAATCTATTTCCTTTGCAAAATTGGGGAAGTTCTCCTTCATTGTTTGTTCAAAGAAGTTTTCAATTTCTTGCTCTTCCTCCTCTCCTTCTGGCACCCCTAAGATTCAGATGTTGGAATGTTTAAAGATGTCCTGGAGGTTCCTAAGCCTCTCCTCATTTTTTTGAATTCTTGTTTCTTCATTCTGTTCTGGTTGAATGTTTCTTTCTTCCTCCTGCTCCAACCTGTTGATTTGAGTCCCAGTTTCCTTCCCATCAGTGTTGGTTCCCTGTACATTTTCCTTTATTTCACTTTTTATAGCCTTTATTTTTCATCAAATTTGCAACGATGTTCAACTAATTCTGTGAGCATCCTTTTTACCAGTGTTTTGAACTGTGCATCTGATAGGTTGGCTATCTCTTCGTTGCTTAATTGTATTTTTTCTGGAGCTTTGATCTATTCTTTCATTGGACCATTTTTTGTTTGTTTCAGCGCACCTGTTCTGTAGTAAGGGGCAGAACCTTAGGTGTTCACCAGGGTGGGGTAACCCTGGTAGTTGCGTTGTGATGCTGTATGTGGGCGAGGGGTCCGAGAGGGAACGATGCCACTTGTTCCACTCTCTGCCAGTTTCAGTCTCTTCCCCTGCTACCCACAATCAAATTGGGCCCTTCTGGTGCTGATTCCTTGGTGGGTGGGTTTGTGTACATTCTAGGACCCTGTTGGTCTCTCCAATGATCTCTCCTGTGAGGCTGGGAGTTTCTCCCACTGCTGCCTCAACCCCCACAGGTATTTCCAATCAGAGGTTTGAGGCTTTATTTCCCCATGCTGGAACTCTGGGTTGTCAGGTCCGTCTCATTTCCCAGTTGTTCCTCCTGGTTTATCTGCATGCAAATGTGGGACTGCCCAGCCCAAAATCCACCGCCTTGCTGGGTCCGCCAGCTGCTGCCTCGCCACGAGTCCTCTCTTCCTGGCTGCCCATCTCTGCCCTTCCTAGTGGTCTGGATGAATATTTCTTCTTTAACTCCTTGGCTGTTGGATTTCCATACAGTTCGATTTTCTGGCAGTTCTGGTTGTTTTTTGTTTTTAAATTTGGTGTTGTCCCTCTTTTGGTTGTGTGAGGAGGCACAGTGTATCTATCTACACCTCCATCTTGGCCAGAAGTCCTGTTGTCATGTTTTAATTTTACAGTCTAAGGGAAAAGAGGTCAGTGTCTTTGACTAAATAGTTAGGTATTGCATGTTTAAAAGATTTCTTCAGCACACCAGTTGAAAATCGCTGGCATAGGCCATAAAGATATTATTAAGAGCTTAATCTTGTACTAACCTCTTAGACCCAAGATATTTGTACCAATTAATGATTGGTCAAGGTTAATAGCTCTGATGCAGGCTTGGTTCATTGATCATCCTCAGATGGTCATTTACCTCTAGAATCTGGTCATTAATCCCTAAAAACTGTTAAGTTGGATACAGAAAAGCATTTTATCAGTATTATTTAAGAGGCTATTTCACACATATATTTCAAATGTAAGAAAACTCATATTGTTTATGCATATAATTGGTAGTTTAAAGTTTCTTGAGGTTTTTATTTTTAGAATTTCCTTCTAACACAAAAGAATAATTTGACATAAATATGCTGTTATTTAGGGGAAACTAAGGTCTGGCATACTAGAATGTTTTTATTGGCCCAAAGGAAAAGGGGTGTGAAATTCACTTTTTAAAAAGGGAATGTTTGTTTTTGTCCTTAATACTTTGAATACATATGTTAAAAGCTATAATGAGAGCAAAAATTGCATTGTAGGTGATTGTCCCTTGGAAATGGTGCTGTGTGTTTCCCATGTTCTGAAAGAACCAAATATAAAGTATAGTTGAAACATCACAAACATAGGCCAGTTTATTATTGTAATCATAAATCACACTTTATCAGTAATTTGTTCTGATGTAGGAATTTCATAAGGAAAGATATGAAGTCTCAGTGGGTCATTATGTTGCTCACTTTCAATTCAACATTTAATAGGCTTTCCTCTGATTTTACATCCTGAGTCTATAAAGCTTATTAAACAAACTTCAAATTTTTTTTCAGTGGTGGAAGCTTTGGCTAAGTGAAAAGGCCTGTTGGACTTATCCCCTGTAGTTTCCTAATTAGGGCTTCCTTATTACATCACAAGCATTAATCACCACGTTATCCAGTAACAGATCAGACTTACCCTATCTTTCAGATCCTCATTAATCTACTCGTAAAGTTATGAGATCCATTAATATGGTTATATTTAGAAGGTCTCCCTCAAGCACAGTATATCCGTTACTGGGCTAAATAACTCAAAACCCATGTATCTTCTTTAGGCTGAAGATATTTCTGAAACATCAGCTCTTCCTGAGTCACCTTTCCCACACACTCCATATAATATTTCTACAAAATGTTTGCTTTATTTACCTTTTTGTTTACTATATTATCAGGAGAAAAATTCTCTGAGCAGGATCAAGTTTGCGTTTTGCAGAGACCAAACCACATGTTGTACAGAGCTTGGCTGTTTTCCATTAGTAAAGCAGAGCCAGCCTAGTTTGAATAAGAACATGAGATCTTCCTATATCAAGCAGAAGAAGCATGACCAGTTTCTTGCAATCCTAAACTGACTAGCACTTCCTGAACATAAATGTTCCTTGGGTGAGTGACAGTGAAAATGACAGAGCATCGAGTCTACCTGGCTACATCCACACAACTGACTGAGGCAAGTTCAGATGCAGAGCCTAGTGTGGATCTGCAAGAGCACCAATCACAGACAAGAGAGACTCTCTGGCCAGCCACACAGTCTGTGGCTCTTTCATAAATGCCTGTCATTTTATGGGCTGTGAGCGTGAGATTTTCTTTCAGAACATGACAGAAAGAAGTCTCTGAGTCTCTCGGCTTACCTTACAGTTGACTTAATTGCATTTATGGCTGGGTTTGGCAGTTACTTGTTGCATTCCAATTTTCTGTAGACTAGTATACAGATTTAAGCATGCCGTTTCTTAGAGGATGTAAATATGAATAAGCAGTTAAGATGCAGACTATATGTGTATGGTTTTACAATAAGATTCATTTTAGGGAGCTTAGATAAGTAGAAAAATGCTCTAAGAAATTTGAGAAAAACTAGAACATATTTTCCTGAAAATAAAATATTGAAATAAACAAATGTTTTCTCTGAAGTCATATGGATAATACAAAATTCAAGATAGATATGGTGAAAGAAGGAAAATATTAATAAAAGCAGAGGTCTGTTAAAACAACTTAGTGATCATTATGACTACATTTCAAAGATTAAAAACTTGCAAGCTGAAAATGTATATATGAAAATTTTCAGCAAGACAATCTAGTCTTGGAATTTTGGGGCCCATTTTATTCTTGAGATCAAGGAAACCCTATATTATTTAGTGAGCTGCAGTGAGAGGTAAGGAAAATGAAATAGGTGCAGAGATAAAGTATTTTTGGTTTCAGATGGGCATTTCTCAGTCTTTCATGATATTCTTGTAGAGCATGGGGGACCAAGGCTTAGGTAATGGTACAGTTCACTGGATTTATAGTTGATTAAACCAAAGAGGTCAAAGAGGCAATCTATCAATGTTACATGGGAAGGAAGGTCTTTAAAGGAGGGCACTAGGGCTCTGTGTTTGACCTTGCAAGAGAGACATATGCTTCTCAGATTTGCAAAGTATGTAAAACTCAGGATTCAAAAAGATCTCCAAAGACTACATATGAACAAAAATCAATACGTCCCGAAACGCCAAGGTTGCAAGTTTGATCCCTGCTAAGGGTCAAATGAGTCACAAATCAACCAATGAGTGCATAAATAAGCAGAACAACAAATCTGTGTGTCTCTCTCCTTGCCCCTCTCTGCCTTCCCCTCTCTAAAATCAATTTTAAAAATCAACAAAATGAAATTTAATGTAAACAACTAAAAACAAAAACCTGCATTTAGGCTCAAAAATTTCACAGTAAAGTACACAATCTGGCATAAGCAGTTTTTATGACACACACACACACACACACACACTTTTTTAGTTGATTTCAAGGGAAAATGAATCAAAGTGTGAATGACAAATTAACTATCGAGATCTTACTTTACGTTAACATAAGGATGGAGTCCTGATCAAGAGAAATAATCATCCCAGTAGGTGCATCCCTGGTCATTGCACATCTGGAGTTGCAATTCTGTGTGCCACCCTGGGGAGGCTGGCCTGGGCCGGAGGGTAATGGAGAACAGGCAGAGGTCAGCAAGGAGGGAGGTCGAGGAGATGATGGGGGACTGCTGAGAGGAGCAGGCTAATGAGAATCAAAGTCGTTTTGAAAGCTTGGGAGTTTCCCGAACCAGGAACCAGGCTTATTTCTTTCAGAAGGAAAGTTCTGAAAAAGAAATGCACTCTTATGTATTCATACAACTCCAACACAAGCAAAACAGTAACCTGATATGATAATTAAGGGGCTTCCCCAACAACTAAGTGGCATGAAAAAGAAGGGAAATGGATGGATTTTTGAAGGGCTTTAAGAGATTTATCAGCCAAATGATTTGCATGGACCTTGTTAGATCTTGATCCCCAAAACTGTCTGGCAAATCAAAATAAAATGTTTTGAGATAATCATTTTTAATAAGCTATTTTTTAATAATAGGTTTATTGAGATGCAACTCATATGCCATAGAATTCACGCTTTCAAAGAGTACAATTCAGTTATTTTTAGTATAGTCACAATACTTTGCACACTGCTCACTACTATTTAATTCCAGAACATTTTTATCATTCCCAGAAGACATCCCATAGTCTTTAACACTCACTGGCCATTCCCTCTCACTCCGGTCCCAATAAACATTAATCTATTTTCTGTCTCTGTGCGTTTGCCTTTTCTGGACATTGCATATTAATGGAATCATACAACGTATGATCTTTTGTGTCTGGTTTCTTTCACTTAGCATAATATTTTCAAGGGTCGTCTTCATTATAGCATTGTATCACTACTTTATTTCTTTTTATGGTTGAATAAAGTTCCTTGGTATGGATAGATCATCTTTGTGTGTCCATTCATCAGTTGATGGACATTTGAGTTGTTTCCACTTTTTGGCTGTTAACAACAATGAACATTCATGTACAAGTTTTTGTGTGGACACATATTTTCAGTTCTTTTGGGGTATATACCTAGAGTTGGTATTGTTCAGTGATGTGGTAACTCTATTTTAATATCTTGAGTAACTACAAAGCCGTTTTTCCAAAGTGGCTGTACATTTTATATCCCAACCATTAATGTATGAGTTTTCAAATTTCTCCACATATTAGCCTACACTTGATATTTTGCCTTTTTTATTATAGCCATTCTAGTCAATATAAAATAGTATTTTATTGTGGTTTTGATTTGCATTTCCTTAATGATTAATGATGTTGATAATCTTTTCAAGTGCTTATAGAATATTTGTGTATCTTCTTTAAAGAAATGTCCAAATAATTTGCTAATTTTCATATTTGTTTATCTTTTATGACTGAAGTATAAGAAATCTTTATACATTCTGGATACTTATCCCTCATGAGATATATGATTTGAAAATATTTCCCCCATTTAATGAGTTGTTTTTTCACTTTTTTATAAAGGTTTTATTTATTTATTTTTAGAGAGACAGGAAGAAAGGGAGAAAAACATCAATGTGTGGTTGCCTCTTGCAAACCCCACCCTGGGGACTTGGCCCACAACCCAGGCATGTGCCCTGACTGAGAATTGAACAGGTAAACCTTTGGTTCTCAGGCTGGTGCTTAATCCACTGAGCTGCACCAGCCAGGGCTGTTTTTTCACTTTTTTGATGGTATCATTTGAAGCATAAAGTTTAAAATTTGATGCAGTCTAAGTTCTCTAATTTTTCTTTTCTCATTTGTGCTTTTCTTTATATTTTTAATTGGATTCTAAAAATAACTTTTCCATTAGTTGATTTAATGTCATTAAATATGTTATTAAAGTCAGAAATAATCAGTGTGTTATGGTTGGGGAGATGTTGAATGCAGTACATTTAATTTATTAAGATGACTTGGGACTGCTTCTCATGATAAAGACATATAACTAGTAAGCTTCAGTTTTAGTTATATCAGCAGTTCAACTATCACAATGACTTAGTTAATCCTGGAAGGGAATGGAGCCCACTGGAAAACACTGTACAAATAGTAGCATACATTGCTTGAAAATTCTTTTCCTTACCCAAATTTCACAGAATAGTTAAGCTCATGAGTAAGGAAAAAAAATATTACTGCTTCTAAAATTATCCTCAACACCATATTACCAACCTGGAAAGGTCACCTCTCCTCCCGTTCATCCCCAGCAGGGTAACTCATCAGAACCTGGAGGAGTGAGAACAAGTAATTTTGAAAAATATACGTTCTATCCTTTGTATCTGAAAATTCAAAATAAAACTTTATTTTTATAATTCAAAAATAGAAGATAAAGCTTAACAAGTACTTTCTAGGCTCCTAAGAGAAATGCACCAGAAATAGCAAAGACTAGGGGAAATGGTGAGTTTTATATTTGTCCAAAAGAGATATGAGTTTAAAAATACCAGGAAACAGTGTCCCAGTGGAATAAATAATTAATGTTATAAAGGTTCAAATCACAATGGTCCTGACCATCATTATAAACCCTTTAAATGTCTTCAAAGAATAGATACTTTTCAGATAGTGTTGTACAAACAACTGTATATGGAGTAAAACATGGTTTTATTTGATAGTCACTGTCTTCATATAAACTCAATTCCATAATCCCTGGGTCATCATATGTAACTGTGCACTAAAAATTGCATAATACTTTAAATACATGTATTAATCTTAATTAAATTAGTGATTCATCTTCATATAACAAGTAGTTTTAATAATTACTATAACTAACTGCTCTACCTTAAGTTCGTTCTATGGCTCATTATGACTTTCACTAAACTGAAATTCATATGAGTCAAAATTTTATGATTACTTGTAGTTTCCAAGGCTATATCTATTTTCTAGAAGTAGGACAGGCTGTAAATTTTAATTAACTTTGAAAGAGATGATAAAATCCAAGAAATGACCCTCAAGAGAAAAATGGAAATGCTTTTCTTTATTTTTACATAAATATTATTTATATTGTATATAACACAATTCACTTCCAGTTAAATATGACAATTAATACATTTTAACTTTTGCTCCCTCAAGAAAACTCACTAAAATAGGGCAAAATAAACTAAATAGGCATTAACCAGGAAGAATAAAGAAAGCAGAAAGCAAGAGCAGAGGTAAGATCTCAACAGAACTTTGGAAGACAGGAAGCAAGTCAGTGGAGGGCATCTGTCTTGGCAAACCAAATGCTAAAATCTCCATCTGCAGGGAAGATCAGAAGTGAGCAAATTTGCATTACTAAACCTTGGGGTGGTGCCGGGAAGAGATGTGCTGGGCACTTCAGAAGTATGGGTATGGAGTAGAACTACAAGCAGGAGAAAAGTTGGTGCTGTATGTAAGAAACGACCATACCCCTGAGCTGTTCTCCACCCACTACCCACTACACAGTTAGGAAATTACCCTTTCCTACCCTGGCAGAACACAGGACAGGTTACACCATATGGACTCTGATCTTGGAGATACACATTCCAACTTAGGGCAGAGATAAAGTTAGACTGTATATAACTGGGGTGAGAAGACTGGTTAGTTTCCCAGCAGAGCAGAATCCTCTTAGCTCTTATCTAGGAGCACACTCCTGGCTGCTAGTGTTAGGGAATCTGAGCAGTATACACGGGGCTGCAGGTCTTCCAGTTTAGCATGTGGATATTCACTTGAGTTTTCAGTAGATGACACTTAACTTCACCCAGTGAGTCCTACCCAGTGGAATACAGGTTATGCCCAGGTATATAAAATTTCTAATGAGGCTTTAGTAACTCAATTTTAAATATGAATAGACAAACTTTACCATAAACTTAAAGAAATCTTTTCTCAAAAGACAAAACAAAAACAAAAACAGAAAAAAGAAACTCAGAGGAAATAGAAAATTGAAGAAAACTTCAAAATAAGAGAAGATATGGAGATTATAAACACAGAATGGTTCGAAAACCAAAAAAAAAGGAGGACTTCCAGCCAAGATGGTGGTGTAGGTAGACACACTGTGCCTTCTTATGCAACCAAAAGAAGGGTAACACCAAATTTAAAAACAGAAAACAACCAGAACTGCCAGAAAATCAATCTGTATGGAAGTCCGACAACCAAGCAGTTAAAGAAGAAATATTCATCCAGACTGGTAGGAGGGGCAGAGACAGGCAGCCGTGGCAGAGAGGACTCACAGCAAGGCAGTGAATGGGCATTCCCACATTTGCGTGTGAATAAACATGGAGGAACAAGTGGGGAGCAAGACAGACCTCGAAACCCAGGGTTCCAGTGCGGGGAAATAAAGCCTCGAAACCTCTGACTGAAAAAACCTGTGGGTGTTGTGATGGCAGGAGAAAGTCCCAGCCTAACAGGAGAATTTGTTGGAGAGATCAACAGGGTCCTAGAACATACACAAAACCACCCACCCAGGAATTGGCACCAGAATGACCCAATTTGCTTCTGGGTAGCAGAGGAAGTGACTGAAAGGCAGCCAAGAGCTGAGCAAACGCCATTGTTCCCCCTTGGACCCCTCCCCCACATACAACACAGTGACTATGGGTTGCCCTGCCTTGGAGAATACCTAAGGCTCTGCCCCAAACTGTCTAACAGGAACACTGAGACAGAAAATAGCCCAAATGAAAGAACAGATCAAAACTCCAGAAAAAATACAACTAAATAATGAAGAGATAGCCAACCCATCAGATACAGAGTTCAAAACACTGGTAAATAGGATGTTCACAGAATTGGTTGAGTATGGTTGCAAAGTACAGGAAAAAGTGAAGGCTATGAAAAGTAAAATAAAGGAAAATGTACAGGGAACCAACAGTGACAAGAAGGAAACCCAGACTCAAATCAATGGTTTGGACCAAATGAAGAAATAAATATTCCACTGGAACAGAATGAAGAAACAAGAATTCAAAAAAAAATGAAGAGAGGCTTAGGAACCTCCGGACATCTTTAAACATTCCAACATCTGAATCATAGGGGTGCCGGAAGGAGAAGGAAGAGCAAGAAATTGAAAACTTCTTTGAACAAATAATGATGGAGAACTTCCCCAGTCTGGCAAAGGAAATAGATTTCCAGAAAATCCAGGAAGCTCAGAGAGACCCAAAGAAGTTGGATCCAAGGAAATACACACCAAGGCATATCATAATTACATTACCCAAGATTAAAGATAAGGAGAGAATCTTAAAAGCAGCAAGAGAAAAGAAGACAGTTACCTACAAAGGAGTTCCCATAAGATTGTCAGCTGATTTCTCAAAAGAGACCTTACAGGCAAGAAGGGGCTGGAAAGAAGTATTTGAAGTCATGAAAGGCAAGGACCTACACCCAAGATTACTCTATCCAGCAAAGCTATCATTTAGAATGGAAGGGTGGATAAAGTGCTTCCCAGATAAGGTCAAGTTCAAGGAGTTCATCATCACTCAGCCTTTATTATATGAAATGTTAAAGGGACTTACCTAAGAAAAAGAATAAGATAAAAAACTGTGAATAGTAAAATGACAACAAACTTACAACTATCAACAACTGAACCTAAAAAAACAAAAACAAACTAGAAAACAACTAGAACAGGAACAGAATCACAGAAATGGAGATCACATGGAGGGTTATCAGCAGGGAGGTGGAGGGGGGAGAATGGGGGAAAAGGTACAGGGAATAAGTAGCATAAATGGTAGGTAGAAAATAAACAGGGGGAGGTTAAGAATAGTATAGGAAATGTAGAAGCCAAAGAACTTATATGTATGACCCATGGACATGAACTAAGGAGAGGGGGAATGCTGGTGGCTGGGGGGGTGCAGGGCAGAGGGGAATAAAGCAGGGAAAATGGGACAACTGTTAATAGCATAATCAATAAAATACATTCTTAAAAAAGGAAACAAAAACCTTTTAGAAATAAAATGATGGCAGAAATATAAAATTTAACATAATACTCAGACAAAAAAGATGAAGAATCATCCCAACAAGTAAAAGAAAAAAGAAAATTAAACATAAATTGTATGATAAATTAATAAGAAAAGTAAAGCATCATTCATTCATTTATTCAATCAGTATCTATTGAATGCCTGCTCTGTGCTAGACACTGGCCTGGGTATTCATCATACATCAGCAAGCAAACCAGTAGAAGATCCCTCCCCGAAGGACTTCACGTGTTAGTTGGAGTGTCTAAAAATAAACAATAAACTTAATGAATAAGTCAATTACATAATATGCTAGGAGACAAGCGATACTTCTGTCAAACAGAAAAAAAGTAGAGATGAGGATGGAGACTTCTGGGAAGGTTTTTGTTTTGTTTCCATTTTAAGTTGGACAATCAGGATACACCTCATTGAGAAAGAACATTTGAGCAAAGACTTGAAAGAGGTAAGAGGAACAAGAAGCAACAGCTGGTGCAGAGACCATAAGGTCGGACCTTCTGTGGCACGTTTGAGGAACATAAAGGTCAATATTCTGAAGCTCAGAGAGCTAATGGGGGATTAACAGGGAGACATTGAAACTCAGAGAGCTAATGGGGGATTAACAGGGAGACGGCATCAGAGCAACAGCAAGAATTCAGACCGCGTGGGTCCTTGTGGGCCAAGGTATGGACAGACTCTGACTTCTTTTCCTGACACAAATAGGGTGCCCCTGGAGGATGTGTGGTAGAAGAGTGACAGATTTGGTTTTTAAAAGGACTATGTAGCTGCTAGGTAGAAGCAGAGAGATCTGAGAGCAAGGCTTTGAGTGATCCAGGTGAGAGATGGTGATACCTGGGATCACAGTAGCAACAGCTGAGTAGAACTTTAGGGGAAGTCAGATGTCATTAAATGTAAGAAATCAGTGTGGATAAGTAACATGTATACAACCAGTGTTGAACAAAACTATTCCATAACTTAAATTAGCAGGAAAAAAATCTCAAAGTATTCAATGGAAATAAGGAAAACAGGAAACAATGGATTGAGATATATATAATAGAAATTTTGAATTTATTTTGTTTTTATGTGTTTCTTGTCTAAAATATTTTCTGAAATAAAGCCATATTACTTTCTAAATTTTAAAGAGTTTGGTTTTGTACTAAGGGTTGGAGACTGCTGTGAATCACTTTGGAAAAGCAGTCTTGGGCTCCTGGAGCTGCCTCACCTGCCTGGAGTCCAACATATGGAAGTAGAATTGGAGTTTGGGGGAGGAGTGGCTAAAACGAGGAGGAAGGAGATAATGCCCACCTCTGTGGTCTTACTCATTAACTGATCTTTCTGACCTCTCTCAAAACTTCCCTCCCCTAGGTGCTTCCACCACAGAGCTGGCTCACAGCTTCCAACAAAGAAAGCAGAATGGTTTAGAACAAAAGCCACAAACTTGAGTCATTTGGGGGTCAGCCATCTAACAGATGTGGCAAGGTAGAAAACATGAAGTCATGTTATAACTTGGGAGTGCAGAGAAAATGCATATCCTAGGTTGGTCATCCAGGAGTAGGCCTTTAGATGAGCTTTTGTGTGCAAGTGATTTTTTAAGGAGGGAACCCCTACAGAAAGCAGGCAGAGGGTGGAAGAAGGACAGGAAGGGGGAAAAATAAACAAGTGTTCGATTTCAGAATCTGCATCTGCAGGTGAGGTGGTTCTAGCCGCTGAAGTCCAGTTTTCCAAAGTAAGTCACCACAGGGCCCAGCCTAACACAAAAGCACCCAGAAAAGAGGGGCGCCAGCATCAGGGTAAGAGGTTTAACAGGAACTGGAGGATGCACCACCACACTCATGCAATTTCTTAGCTTGTTCACTTAGTTTAATCAGTGTCTTTAGTTGCTGCTCAGCCTTCTTAGATAGAAATGTTTACTTTCTCAGTTACCCCTCCACACCCCCTCTACTCCATCTTCTTAAGATGGGAGCTTGAGATATAGGGGTGGGGTACATTTTATACAACTCCTGTGATGACAGGAAAAGAAGGGCTGGGGTCTCCAGATGAGCTGTCCTTTGACTTCTCTGGCCTCTGGGAGGATGGTTCTAGTCCTTCTGTGTTTGCAGGTCGCCTGAATGCTATCACCTCTGGCTTGGTCTCTCTGTTAGTTTAGTCACAGTTTGGAGCAATCCCCTCTTGACTTGGCATTACCTGGGTTTGTGCCATCTTTTCCCACCAGTCTCCAGGCTCAGCAGTCACAGGTCTATTTACTGTCTACTCACTCTGACCATCAACTCTCAACTTACTCACACTGGTATGGGGAGCTCCAGAGGCAAAAAATAATTTTTTATTGTGGCGAAAAATATATAGCATAAAATTTGTCACTTTAAGTTGTACAATTTAGTAGCATTAATTGAATTGATAGTATTGTACAATTGTCACTGCTATTTCTAAAACCTTTTCAACATTCCAAACAGAAATTCTTTGGATTATCTTTTCCCCCAGCCCCTGGTCACCTTTAATCCACTTTCTATCTCTATGAACCTGCCTATTCTAGATAGTTCATATAAATGGAGTCATACAATATTTGTCCTTTTGTGTGTGGCTTATTTTACTTACCATAATGTCTTCAAGATTCATCCAGGTTATAGCATGTATCAGAATTTCATTCTTTTTTTTTTAAAGATTTTATTTATTTATTTTTAGACAGAGGGGAAGGAAGGGAGAAAGAGAGAGAAATATCAATGTGTGGTTGCCTCTCATGTGGCCCCCACTGAGGACCTGGCCCGCAACCCAGGCATGTGCCCTGACTGGGAATCTAACTGGTAACCCTTTGGTTCCCAGCCCACGCTCAATCCACTGAGCTACACCAGCCAGGGCAGAATTTCATTCTTTTTATGGCTGGATTATATTCCATTGCATGCATATATCTCATTTTGTTTATCCATTCATCCATTGATGCACACCTGGGTCGTTTCCATTTTTTGGCTATTGAAAATAATACTGCAATGAATATTGGTGGACAATATCTGTTTGAGTTCCTGTTTTCAATTCTTTGGATATATACCTGATAGTGGAATCACTGTGTCATTCTCCTTTTATATTCTTACCAACATATATGAATGTCCCAATTTCTCCACATCCTCACTAGCACTTATTTTCTGCTTTGATTTACAATGACCATTCTAGTAAGTGTGAAGTCTATTAAGTCTAGTTTTGTTTTGCACGTCCCTGTAGACTGATAATGAACATTTTCATGTATTTATTGGCCTTTAGAGAAATGTCTATTCAAGTCTTTTGCCTATTTTAAAATTGTGTTGTTTGTTCTTTTGTTGGAGGCAGATTTTAAGAGAAGCGTCAAGACAAAAGACCCTTGTGCCTTCAGCGTGGGCCTTATAGACTCTACCCACCTCTCTGAAGGGAGGACAAGCTAGGGCGTGCTCGTGCCCTGGACTGAATGTCTCTCGTGACTCTCTAGTCTTCCTTCAATTCTTGGAGCTAAAAAGGAAAAAAGTGGGGATTTTCTTTTACTTTTCCTATAATGTATCCTTCTGTCATCAAGCATGATAGCTAAATTTTACGAGTTGAGTTTTCTTGGCCAAAGCCTAGAGAATGTCCCTCAGTCCTCCACCCCCTTGGGTATTCTTTTTTATTTTTAACCTCTTCTCATCCATTTAGAAGGATGTCTCTGACTCTACATTCAGAGAGAAAGGAATTTAATAATTTTTGAAATATTATTTCCAGTATACATAAATGAGCGAATTAGGCCTGGCCTGTGTGTGTGTGTGTGTGTGTGTGTGAAATAGGGTTAGATGTGAACTTTGTCTACAGCAGCACGTCTTAAATTTTTAGACCCAAATCACCTGGGTATGTTGCTAAACTGCAAATTCTGGTTCCATAGAGATTTTAACAAGCTTCCAGTTGCTGAGAATGCTGCAGGCCCATGATTTACACTTCGATTACATTGACCTTAAACAAATTGACAACCAGACATTTCTCCAGCAAAAGTGGTTTGCTCGGTAACAACAAAGAATTGCATTTTGGGACATACAGTCTTACAGCAAATCACACACAAGTCAGAGAAACAAAGGAGGAGACTGCTTTTATGGACCGGGGAGGGGCTATTGTAAACAAAGAGTCCATCGGAGGAAGCTGAAAATTTGAAGTATAGTGGCTTTTCGTTGGCTGAATGATGGCAGTCTCCCATTTGCAGAGCTGTTACTGGGCAAGAAGAAATCGTTTCTTCCTCCTGCTAAAGTAGTAAAGTCGTATCTCCTCTTGTTGGAGATGCAAGGTATACCTCTTCCTCTTGGGGTCAGTGGTTTGTGTCGAGTGACAAGTACATGAGAGTTCTCTCTCCTAGCCTCCTGACTGCGTTTTAAATGAGGTCACTCTTCATTAATTTTCACAATTAACAAGGTCTTAGAGGACAATTTACAGATTAAAAACTGAAAATGCCTTGAAATAGTTCCGAAGTCAAATATGGGTTTAGTAAGTAGTTGCCACACTTGAAAAATGAAAGGTTGCTATTAGGATAATAATAAAGATTTCTATAGGGTGTCTACCTCAGGAATGTGAAACTCAAGTGCTTATAGGCATCAGTCTGGGCTGGATGGAGACCTGACATTTCCCAGGCAGAGGTGCTGGCCCAGGGTGTCCATATTGTCCAGTTGTTCAGGAAAAGAAAGCTATGAGAACTTTATGTGAAATCTGATTTCTAAATGTTTTCAATTATTTTTTTCTTCAAAAACTCCTCAAGTAAAACAAAACAAGTCTGTTGGCCAGGTACAAACTTCAGGGTGCTTGCTAACTCTCTCTGGTCTAATATTTTGCTATACTCTTAAGAGATATAAAAGAAGAGGACCTGGTTTCAGCTCTTAAGGTGAGTATGGCCTTGTTGGGAACTAAGACAGAGGCACATGAAATAGCAATGGGAAGAGAGAAGTCTGAAAGTGTGAGAAAAAGAGAGAGCTAAACCATTTAAGGGATCTGTAAAATCATACCCCAATGAGATGGCAGCTACCACCTCAGTGCTGAATTTTGTGATTTGTAGAAGTGTTTTCTGTGTGGGAAATAGACTGTTTACTTTGTCTTAGCGAGTTAATCAGTGCTGATGAACAAAGAGCGCAAGTCATTACTGCTCACTACTAACTTTGATAGTTAAGCAGGTAACTGTAATTTGAAGTAAATATGGTTTAAGAATTGCACTAGTCCCTCTTTATCTGTGGTTTTGCCTTTGTAGTTTCGGTTACAGCAGTAGATGGCATTCTGAAAATATTAAATGGAAAATTCCAGAAACAAACAATTTGCAAGTTTTAAATTGTACCCTCTTTGTCCAGCATCTCCATGCTGTTATTCTAACCATGTCATTGGTCATTTAGTAGCCATCTCAGTTATCAGGTGACTATCCTGGCATCACAGTGCTTGTGTTCAAGTCACCTTTACTTTACTTAATAATGACCCCAAAGCACCAGAGTAGTGGACCTGGCAATTTAGATATGCCAGAAAGAAGCAGTTAAGAGCTTCAAGTGATAAGGTGAAAGTTCTCAATAAGGAAAGCAAAAAATTAAATTGTTTGCTGAATTTGCTAAGATCTATGGTAAGAACGAGTCTTCTATTCCTGAAATTGTGAAGAAGGAAAAAAAATGTTTTGCTGTTGTACCTCAAATTACAAAAGTTACAGCCACAGTGTCTGATAAGTGCTTAGTTAAAATGGAAATGGTATTAAACTTTATCATTGGTATGTATGTATAGAAAAAAATCACATATAGAGTTTGATACTATGTGAGGTTTCAGGCATCTACTGGTGGTCTTGAAATGTTTCCTTTGAGGACAGGGGGACTACTACACATTCGTCTGCAAATACTAGTGGAATCTGTTATGAACACTGCAAGAAACAGAGTCCTGGCAGAAATAAAAAGGTTTTCTAAAAGTTGTATGAGATGCAACTGTCTTCAAAACTACAGAAACAATATTCAAATGGTAGTGTGAATCATTATCTAAAAATGAACTCAAGAATTTTTTTAAATGGGATGCGGTAAACTGAATAATGTCTTCCCCTGCCCAAGTGGTCATGTCCCAGTCCCTGGAATTGTGAATATGTTACCTTATGTGGCCAAAAGGACTTTACAGATGTGGTTATGGATTTTGAGGTGGGGGATTATCCTGGATATATCTGGGTGGCACAATGTAATCACAAGGGTCTTTATAAGAGGGAGGCAGAAGTATCAGCGTTAGAGAGGGAGAAACTGGAGAATGGGGTCATGAGCCAAGGAATGGGGGCAGTTGCCAGAAACTAGAAAAGGCAGGAAAACAGATTGTCCCCTAGGGCCCCAAGAAAGGACACAACCCTGCTGACACCTTGATTTTACTCCATTGAAACTATTTGGGACTTCTGACTTCCAGAAGTACAAGACAATAAATTTGTGTTGTTTTAAGCCACTAAGTTAGTGGTCATTTATTACTGTACCAATAGGAAACAAATGAAGAAGACAGAGATATAGAAGGAAAGAAACATGAAAGCCTCTGAAGTTTTAAGTGCCCCAAAAATAAACAAAGAGAAGTAGTTTTCTATTAATGATACAGTGCTGTCCTGAATTCCTTTTTTTTTTTTTACAGATAAAATGACTTCTTCTGTTACATTAAATCTCTATTGGCTTATATATAAAATGTGAATAACATTCTTACTACACTTACATGTCATAAGATTATGTCACAGGAACTAAATCAAATGAGACAATCAATGTAATGTGCTTAGCAAAATGCCTGACACATAGCAGGTGCTCATTAAATGGTAGTTTCTTCTGCTTGCCCTTATAGATCTTGGATCTTGAGGAATATATAAACATATACTAGTATGTTGTGAAATGATCACCACAATAGAGTTAGTTAACATATCAATCACTTCACATAATTACCTTTTAATTTTTTGTGAGAACACCTAAGATTTCCTCTCTTAACAACTTTCAAGTATATAATACTATATTGTTAACTATAAACACCATGCTGCACATGAGATCCTCAGAACTTATTCATCTTATAACTGCAAGTTTGTATGCTTTGACCAACACCTCCCTGTTTCCCCACCCCAGCATTTGTTTTACTGTATGACTTGAGTGTACTAAAACCTTAATTTAGCTTATGAATCAATAAAAAGATGCAGTAATAGTTTTATTGGAAAACATGAGGCAATTAAAGAGTCAATCTGAAACAGACACAAGAATGGGATAAAACTTATTTTTGACTTAATAGTTCCAGAATTAATCAATTATAAATATGTCTAATTTATTTTCATTTGGAATTTTAGTATTTACTCTTAGCAGTTCTTTAATACTAATTTCATGCTAAAGGAATCATTATGAAATACGTATGAGGAAAATTATTTTTAAGCCATGTACTCATTTAAGATGTAATTTATTACTTTCTGCAGGCAATAAATATGTGTTACATTAGTTACAATGCACCACAATTGGTGGTAATGCATGCTCTAAATAGGAATGATTTTTTTATTGAACTCAAGAAAATTAGACTAAAACTACCTTAACAATGAAAAAAATAGGGTTATCATTGCTCAATGGAAAAAGGATAGATTTTTGTTTTCTGGGAGTTCTGTGTTAGAGACTCCACTATGATAGAGTTGCTTCTCCATTCTACAATATTCAGAGAATTTCAGTACGTGGAGATTAGAGAGCCTCCTGCCCTCCTGTCTCTTGGTGGTTTATTTAGGTCCCCTCATCCACCTATGATTTGCTTTGTTTTAGGGTTTTTTTAAATTTTTTTATTGTATTTTTCCATTACCATTTAGTTCCCTGTACCCTGCTCCCCTCAGCAATCACCACACTGTTGTCTATGTCCATGAGTCCTTTTTGCTTTTTGCTCAATCCCTTCACTCCCTACCCCATACCCCTTATCTGTCATCCTGCTTACTATCTATGGGTCTGTTTCTATTTTGCTTATTAGTTCAGATTGTTCATTAAATTTCACATATGAGTGAGATCATATGGTATTTGTCTTTCTCTGACTGGCTTATTTCACCTAGCATAATGTTCTCCAGGTCCATCCATACTGTTGCAATGTGTAAAATTTTCTTCTTTTTTACTGCTGAGCAGTATTCCATTGTGTAAATGTCCCATAGTTGTTTCATCCACTCATCTATTGGTGGATGCTTGGACTGTTTCCATGTCTTGGTAATTGTAAATAATGCTGCAATGAACATAGGGGTGCTTATGTTTTTTCAAATTAGTGTTTTGGGTTCCTTTGGATATATTCCCAGAGGTGGGATCTCTGGGTCAAAAAGCAAATCCATTTTTAATTTTTCGAGGTAACTCCATACTGCTTTCCACAGTGACTGCAACAGTCTGCATTCCCACCAACAGTGCAAGGGGGTTTCCTTTTCTCTACATCCTTGCCAGAACTTATTTGTTGATTTATTGATAATAGCCATTCTGAAAGGTGTGACATGCTATTTCATTGTGCTGTTAATTTGTGTTACTCTGATGATTAGTGATGTTGAGCATCTTTGCATATGTCTATTAGCCATGTCCTCCCTGGAGAAATGTTTATTCAGGTGCTTTGCCCATTTTTTAATTGGATTGTTTGGTTTTTTTGGTGTTGATTTTTGTAAATTCTTTATAAATTTGGGATATTAATCCCTCATCAGATATATCAGCAAATACGTTCTCCCATCTGTGGGTTGTCTGTTTATTTTGTTGATGTTCTCCTTTCGTGTGCAAAATCTTTTTAGTTTGATATAGTCCCATTTGTTTATTTTTGTTTCTTTTGTTTTCCTTGCATGGGAGATATACTGGATAAAATATTTCTATGAACTATGTCCAAGATATTGCTGCCTATGTTTTCTTCTATGATTTTTATGGTTTTGAGTATAACATATAAGTCTTTTAAGTCTATTATTGAATTTATTCTTGTGTGTGGTGTAGAAGGTGGTCAAGTTTCATTTTTCTACATGTATCTGGTATCTGTCCAGTTTTCCCAACACCATTTATTAAATAAACTATTTTTAGCCCATTGTATGTACTTACTTCCTCTGTGTAATATTAATTGACTAAAAAGGTATGGGTTTATTTCTAGGCTCTCTATTCTGTTCTATTGATTTATGTGTCTGTTTTTATCCCAGTGCCATGATGTTTTGATTACTATGCCTTTATAGTATAATTTGATATTAGGTAGTGTGATTCCTCCAACTTTGTTCTTTCTCAGGATCTCTGTTGCTATGTGAGGCTTTTTGTGGTTCCACATAAATTTTTGTAATATTTGTTCTAGTTCTGTGAAATATGTCATTGGAATCTTGCTAAGAATTGCATTGAATTTATAGATTGCTTTGGACAGTATGGGCATTTTAATTATGTTAATTCTTCCTATACATGAACACAGTATTTGCTTCCACTTATTTTTATTTTCTTCATTTTCTTTCTTCAGTGTCTTATACTTTTCTATGTAAAGGTCTTTTACATCTTTGGATAGGTTTGTTCCTGATATTTTATTTTTTCTGAAGCAATTGTGTTTGGGATTGTTTTCTTAATCTTCCTCTCTGTTAGTTCATTATTGGCATACAAAAATGCAACTGACTTCTGGATATTAATTTTGTATCCTGCTACTTTGCTGAATTCATTTATCAGTTCTAGTAGTTTCTTGGTGGAATCTTTGGGATTCTCTATGTACAGTATCATGTCATCTGCAAATAAAGACAATTTTACTTCTTCCTTTCCAACTTGGATGCCTTTTATTTCTTCTTCTTGTCTGATTGCTGTGGCTAGGACTTCCTGTACTATGTTGAATAAGAGTGGTGAAAGTGAACATTCCTGTCTTGTTCTCGATCTTAAGAGGAATATTTGTGGCTTTTGCCATTGAGTATGATGCTGGCAGTGGGTTTGTCATATATGGCCTTTATTATGTTTAGGTATGTTCCCTCTATTCCCACTTTGCTGAGAGTTTGTATCATAAATGTGTGTTGAATTTTATCAAAAGCTTTTTCTGCATCTATTGATATGATCATGTGGTTTTTATTCTTCATTTTGTTTATGTGATGTATCACATTTATTAATTTGTGACTATTGTACGAACCTTGCATTCCCAGAATAAATCCAACTTGATCATGCTGTATGATCTTTTTGATGCATTGCTGTATTCTGTTTACTAATATTTTGTTGAGGTTTTTAGCAACTATGTTCTTCAGAGATATTGGCCTATAATTTTTAAAAAAATGTTTTGTAGTGTTTTTATCTGGTTTTGGAATTAGGATAATGCTGGCCTCATAAAATGAGTTTGGGAGCCTTCTCTCTTCTTTAATTTTTTGAAATAGCTTGAAAAGGAAAGGTGTTAGTTCTTCTCAGAATGTTTGGTAAAATTTACCTGTAAAGCCATCTGGTCCTGGGCTTTTGTTTGTTGGGAGTTGTTTGATTACTGCTTCAATTTCACTAGATGTAATCTGTCTATTCAGATTCTCTGATTCTTCCCGATTTAGTTTTGGAAGATTGTGGGTTTCCAGGAATGTATCCATTTCCTCCAGTTTGATGGCATATAGTTGTTCGTAATATTTTCTACACTCTTGTATTTCTTTGGTGTCAATTGTTATTTCTCCTCTTTTATTTCTGATTTTATTTATTTGGGTCCTTCCTCTTTTTTTCCTGGTAGTCTGGTTAAAGGTTTAAGTCAATCTTATTTATCTTTTCAAAGAACCAACTCTTGGATTCATTGAAATTTTATATCATTTTTAGAGTCTATTTCATTTATTTGTGCTCTGATCTTGATTATTTCCTTCCTTCTAACTTTGGGCTTTGGTTGTTTTTCTTTTTCAAGTTCCCTTAAGTGTAAATTTAGATAATTTATTTGAGCTTTATCTTATTTGTTAAGATAGGCCTATAATGGTCTGAATTTCCCTCTTAGGATTGCTTTTCTTGTGTCCCACAGATTTTGGATTGTTGTGTTCTCATTTTCATTTGTTTCAAGGTATCTTTGATTTCTTCCTTGATCTCTTTGCTCATCCATTCATTGCTTAATAGCACGTTATTTAACTTTTGTGTCTTTGCATATTTTTAGTGTTCTTCTAGGGACAGATTTCTAGTTTCATAGTATTGTTGTCAGAGAAAATGCTTGACATGATATCAATATTCTTAAATTTATTTAGAACTTGTTTTGTGTCCTACCCTGTGATCTATCCTAGAAAACATTCCATGTGCACTTGAAAAGTACATATATGCTGCTGCTTTGGGGTGAAATGCTCTGAAGAGATCAATTAAATCCACTTGACCTACTGTGTTGTTTAAGGCTTCTGTCTCCTTGTTGATTTTCTGTCTGGCAGATACATACATTGAAGTCAAAGAGGTGTTAAAAATCCCCAACTATGACTACATTTCTGTTGATTTGTCTTGTTATATCCATCAAGATTTGCTTTACATCTTTAGGTTCTCCAATGTTGGGTACATAAATGTTTACTAGCGTTGTGTCCTCTAATTCGATTGTTCCATTTATCATTATGTAGTATCCTTTGTCTCTCTGTAGCCTTGGTTTTAAAGTCTACTTTGTCAGATATAAGTATTACTACCTCAAAGGGGGTCAAGATGAAGGTGTAGGTAGACACACAACCACCACAAGAATGAACACAACTAATTTAAAAATGAAAAATGCCCAGAACTGCCAGAAAAATCACCCAGAAAAACATCCAGAACTGTTTGGAAGTCATCCAAGGATTTAAAGAAGCTGTATTCATCCAGATGGGTAGGAGGAGTGGAGACACGGTGTTGGGGTGGAGAGGACTTTGTGTGGAGGCAGCAAGCTTGGGGCAGAGAGGTGGAGAGGCAGCCAGGCAGTGGCAGCCAATTGAACAGGCAGCCCTACATTCATGTGTGGTGGATAAAAATCAGGGAGACACCTTGTGAGAGAGTGAGCCCAGCCCCAGGCCAGACTGCACAGCCCAGGACTCCAGCACTGGCAAAAGAAAGCCTTATAACTTCTGGCTGTAAACCCAGTGGGGTTTGGGATGGAAGAAACTGCCTGTTTCTCAGGACAGCCCAGAGTGTAGACAAACCCACCTGCCCTGGGAACCACAACCAGGACAGCAGCCGAAGGGGCACCAGTTGTACAGGGGAAGTGGGTGAAGTGACTGGAAATGGAATGAGGTTGAGGCAAGCCCCCAGAAGTCAGGCATCAGTGGCACTGTCCCCTCTTTGACCCCTCTCCCACACACAGAGCTACAGTTGCTCTGCTCTGGCAAATACTCAAGGCTCCACCCCATATGACTTAATAGGTGTGTTAAAACATAATCAAAGCAGCTCTACCTAGTATACAGACACAGGGAAGCTGTCAAAATCAGAAGACAAAGAAATATGGCCCAAATGAAAGAACAGAACAGAACCCCAGAAAAAGAACTAAGTGATGCAGAGATAGCCAACCTATCAGACACAGAGTTCAAAACACTGTTGGTCAGAATGCTCAAAGACCTCATTGAATGTGGCAAAAGCATAATGTAAGAAATGAAGGCTCTACTAAGGAAAATAAAGAAAAATCCACAGGAAACCAACAGTGAAGGGAAGGAAGTTCAAATCAATGATTTGGAATATAAGGAAGAAATAAACATTCAACCAGAACTAAATGAAAAAACAAGAATTAAAAAAACAAGGAGAGTTTATGAAGACTTCTGGGACATCTCCAAAAGGGCCAACATCCAAATTGTAGGGATGCCAGAAGGAGAAGAGGGAGAGCAAGAAATTGAAAACTTATTTGAAAAACTAATGAAAGAAAACTTCTCCAATCTAGTGAAGGAAATAGACATACAAGTCCTGGAAGCTCAGAGCGTCCCAAAGAAGTTGGACCCAAAGAGGGCCACACCAAGACACATCATAATTAAAATGTCAAAGTTTAAAGATAAAGAGAGAATCTTAAAAGTAGCAAGAGAAAAGAACTACCTACAAAGGAGTTCCCATAAGACTGTCAGCTGATTTATCAAAAGAAACCTTGCAGGCAAGAGAGGGCTGGCAGGAAATATTCAAAGTCATGAAAGGCAAGGGCCTACTTCCAAGATTACTCTATCCAGCAAAGCTATCATTTAGAATGGAAAGGCAGATGAAGTGCTTCCCAGACAAGGTAAAGTTAAAGGAATTCATCATCTCAAGCTATCATTTTATGAAATGTTAAAGGGACTTAATTAGGAAAAAAAAAAAGATCAAAACTATGAACACTGAAATGACAACAAACTCACAACTATCAACAACTGAATCTAAAAAATAAAAACAAAAACAAACTAAGCAAACAACTAGAACAGGAACAGAATCACAGATATAGAGATCATTTGGAGGGTTATTAGCTGGGAGGGGGAAGGAGGAAAATGAGAGAAAGATATAGGGGTTTAGAAGCATAATTGGGTAGGTACAGAATAGACAGGGGGATGCTAACAGTACAGGCAATGGAGAAAACAAAGCACTTACACGTACAACCCATGAGCATGAACAAAGTGGGGGGAATTGCAGGAGGGAAGGGGGGATGTGGTCAGACGGGGGGAAAAGTGGGAAAAATTGTGACAACTGTAATAGCATAATCAGTAAAATATACTTTCAAAAAATGATAAATTGGTTTGTAATAAAGAAAATAAAGTGTCAACAATTGTAGAATATAGGTGGTGGGTATCTGGGTTCTGTATAATTCTTTCACTTTTTTGTATATTTGAATGTTTTTACAATAAAATGGTAGAAAAGTATTACTACCCCAGCTTTTTTTATTTTCATTTGCATAAGTTATCTTTTTCCATCCCTTTACTTTTAGTCTATGTGTATCTTTCGATCTGATATGGGTCTCTTGGAGGCAGTATATACAAGTCTTATTCTCTTATCCATTCAACTACCCTACGCCTTTTGATTGAAGCATTTCAGCCATTTACATTTAAGGTGGTTACTCATAGATACATATTTAGTACCACTTTATTGTTAGACTCTTTCCCTCATTTTTTTTTCTCTTTTTCTTAAAGCAAGTCCTTTAACATCTGTTGTAGAACTGTTTTTGTATTAACAAACTGCTTTAGCTTTTTCCTATCTGGAAAGCTCCTTATTTCTCCTTCAATTTTAAAGACAGCCTTACCAGGTAAAGTAGCCTTGGTTGAAGGTCATTGCTTTTAATCATCTTGAATATCACTTCCTTCTGGCCTGAAACATTTCTGTTGAGAAGTCAGAAGATAGTCTAATTGGTGCTCCCTTGTAGGTAAATATCTGCTTTTCTCTTGCAGCTTTTAGGATTCTCTCCTTGTTTTTAGGCCTTGCATTTTAATTATGATGTGTCCTGCTACAATCCTGTTTGGGTCCAACTTATTTGGGACTCTCTGAGCTTCCTGAACTTGTGTATCTTTTTCCTTCACCAGATAAAGGAAGTTTTCAGTCCTTATTTCTTCAAATAGATTCTCAATCACTTGATCACTGTCTTTTCCTTCTAATCTTCACATGATTCAGATGTTATTACGCTTCATGTTGTCCCAAAGGGTTCTTAAGCTCTCATTTAAAAAAAAATGTTTTTTTCTGCTGTACTTGGGTGTTTTTTTCTACCTTGTCTTCCAAATCACTGATTCGATCCTCTGCTTCATCTAACCTGCTATTTATTGCTTCCAGTGTATTATTTATTTCAAATATTGCATTATTTCTGACTTCTCCTTTTTTATGATTTCTGTCTTTTTTTCATGTTGTTGAGTATCCTTATAATCATTACTTAAACTCTCAATCTAATAAATTGCTTGCCTCCATTTCATCTAGTTCTCCTTCTGGAGAATTCTCTTGGTTTTTCATTTGGATCTGTTTCTTTGTTTCCCCAGTTTGTTTGTATGTAATAGGTAGATCTACAAGATTCTGGTGTATGCCTAAGTCAAACTGTGCCTGTGACTGGCCTTGGGCAACCTGTTTGGAGCTATCAGCAATTCACAGCCTGTGACTCCCTCTGCTGGGCCTGGGTATGTGCAAAAAGAACTATCCTCCAAGGCTGGCTTTTATCAGCACCAGGCCTGGACAAGGGTCAGCTGAAATCTCCCAGCATTCTACCTTCACCTGCAAGCTTTCTGTTCGGTAAATCGGTAATGTCTTCCAGCTGTACTCCTCAGCGCCTGGCTTAAGCTCCACAGGGTGGAGCAGAGTAATTCCTGAGGACAGGGCTATTGCTTCCCCTCAGGATGACACCACTTGGAAAGGTGGCTCCTGCATTATGGTGAGTGAGTCAGCACAGGGATCCTGACAGCTGTTCCTTCATTTCTCTCTCCAGAACCACCTGCCCCAGATTACCCTCACACATCTATAGTCCACTTTGTCCTCCCTCTGCTGGAGCCCAGGGTAAATGGCTGCAAACAGAATTTTGTGCATTGGCCCTTTAAAAATCTCTCTGTGTCTCCAGCCATCTCTTTCTGGTAGACAGAAACCCCGCTGCTTTTTGCAGCTATATGTTATTTATGTGCCTTTCCCAGTTCTGGTGCTATAGGCTCGGGGGAGCCCAGCTTGGGGTTTAGACCCCTTACTTCTCAGGGAGAACCTCCACCCCAGCCACTGAAATATCCCTCCAGTACTTCAGCTGTCACTTCCCTACCTTGGGAGCTCAGCCAGCCCTCTTGCACCTCCTCCACACTTCCTACCAGTCTGTTTGTGATGATATGGCTTCTTCTGTCTATCTGTCTGTCTGTCTGGTTATAAGGTTTCTCTCTAGCTAGTGTTCAGTTGGTTATTCAGGATGGTTTTTCTACAATTTAGTTGTAATTCCAGTTTGGTCCTGGTAGGAGGTTAGTGTAGCTTCCACTTACTTCTCTGCCATCTTTGAACCCTGCTCCCCACCCCCCCCATTTTTGAATGAAACTTACTACTCTCTTGAGTTTATCTTATTTTGACAAGCATATATCTTTTGAGCTCTGCCATTGGAAGAGAACATGTTGATTGATTTAATAAAGATTCCCTTCACTAGACTAATCTTCCCAAGAGCAAAGAACATTTTTTCTTTCTTTTTTCACCATGGTAATTCCAGACCCTACCATAGTGCCTCAGCTTAGTTCAGCTGCTAGCAACAGAGATCTAAAACAACAGTAGTTAAACAAAACAGATTTATTTTTATTATTGTAAAAGAAGTCCACAGTAGGCAAACTAGGTAATTCCCATGATTACTGGTGATCCAGGGACCTTCTACTTCTTTTACTCTGCCATCCTTATTCAATGACATCATCCTTAAAGGTATCTTATAGTCCAAGATTACTGGGACTCTAGCCATCTTGCCCTCACAACAGGAAGCAGTAGAAAGGGGGAAAGGGCTGAAAAGCTCCTTGCCTATTGCCTTTCTACCTTTTAAGAAGACTTTCTGAAACTTTCAACCGTTTCCACTCATCTCACACTGGTTGCAACTTAGTTACATTGCCAAGGCAGTCTGCAAAACACAGTTTTTTTTTTTTTTTTTTTTATTGGGCACATTGCCTTAGCAATGCAGTCTGCAAAACACAGTTTTTTTTTTTTTTATTGGGCACATTGCCTTAATAAATATAAAAAAGGTGTGTTCTCATACTAACAAGGGGAGGAAGTGGTACCATGAAATTAGTAAGGAGGTTGTAATGAGCTTTTTGTAAAGCAAAAATTTACCTAATTCATAAGACTGTTCTTTGACTCCACCATCTTTTCTTAAAGTTAAAATTTCTTTTTAAAAATTCAAATGATGGTTGATTCCACCCTCCACCCCCAACGTCTTTACTTGACTAAATAGAAAGTTAACTCTGTTAGTCCTCTAATATTATGGATATTTTACTGGCCCAAGAAACCCCAAATCTAAGGAACTCCTGGACCTATGAGATTTCTCCCAACTTCAAGATACTCAGATGGATCTGTGTCTTCAACACAGCCTATATACTTAATGCCTTCTTCTTGAAATGTTCTCTCTATTCACTGATTAATGTATCACAAAGGCTCGGCCAAAGTGTTAATGCTCAGTGACACAAAAAATTGATGCTACCTCCAGGTGCTTAGTCAGGGTTTACTTTGCAGTAAGAGGGAAACTCATTAAAGTCAGAATAGGTGGAATTCCGGTCAAGATGGAGGTGTAGGTAGAAACCCTTCACTTCCTTGCACAACCAAAAGGAGGATAACAACCAATCTAAAAACAATAAACAACCAGAAGTGCCAGAAAATCAAAATGCATGGAACTCCAACAATGAAGGAATTGAAGAAACATTCAACCACACCACTGGTAGGAAAGGAGCTGGGAAGCTGGGTGGGCAGAGAAGACCAGCAGCAAGGTGACAGACCATGTGGGTGGGGCTGGCTGAGAGAACCGAAGGCGAGGTGGTGGGCTGTGCGAGCCGGGCTGGCTGAATGGGAAACTGAGACTCACAGCTGACTGTAGACTACAGCAGGGGTTGCCACGGTGGGAGGAACTCCCAGTCTCACACAAGAATTCATTGGAAAGTGGGGCTAGAGCTGAGCAAGCCAGCTGCATTGTTCCCTCTCTGGCCCCTCCCCCACAGATTGCTCCACAATGCAGCAAGGAGGGTTGCCCTGCCCTGGTGAATACCTAAGGCCCCATCCCCTTACAACTTCATAGGTGAGCTGAGACAAATATGGCCCAAATGAAAGAACAGAGCAAAGCTCCAGGAAGAGAGCTAAGCAATGAGGAGATAGCCAACCTATCTGATGGAGAGTTCAAAACCCTGGTAATCAAAATGCTCACAGAACTGATTGAGCTTGGTGGAAAAATGAAAGAGCAAATGAAAGATTCCCAAAGTGAAATAAAGCAAAATATTCAAGGAACCAACAGTGACAGAAAGGAAACCAGGACTCAAATCCTCAAATCGATGATTTGGAACAAAAGGAAGAAATAAACATCCAGGCAGAATTGAATGAAGAAACAAGAATTCAAAACAATGAAGAGAGGCTTAGGAACCTCTGGGAAAACTTTAAACATTCCAATATCTAAATTATAGGGGTGACAGAAGCAAAAGAAAAACAGCAAGAAATTGAAAACTTATTTGAACAAATAACAAAGGAAAACTTCCCCAATCTGGTGAAGGAAATAGACTTCCAGAAAGTCCAGGAAGCTCAGAAAGTCCCAAAGAAGTTGGACCCAAAGAGGCACACACCAAGGTACATCACCATTAAGTTACCTAAGATTAAAGATGAAGAGAGAATCTTAAAAACAGCAAGAGGAAAGGAGAGAGTTACCTACAAAGGAATGCCCATTAGAATATCAGCTGATTTCTCAAAAGAAACCTTGCAGGCAAGAAGGGGCTGGAAAGAAGTATTCCAAGCCATGAAAGGCAAGGACCTACATCCAAGATGACTTCTATCCAGCAAAGCTATCATTTAGAATGGAAGGGCAGATAAAGTGCTTCCCAGATAAGGTCAAGTTCAAGGAGTTCATCATCACTAAGCCCTTATTGTATGAAATGTTAGAGGGACTTATCTAAGAAATTGAAGAAGATCAAAAACTATGAACAGTAAAATGACAACAAACTCACAACTATCAACAAATGAACCTAAAAAAAGAAAACAACGAAAACAAAAACTAAGCAAACAACTAGAACAGGAACAGAATCACAGAAATGGAGATCACATGGAGGGTTTTCAGGGGGAAGGGGAGGGGAGGAATTGGGGGGATACAGAGAATAAGAAGCATAATTGCTAGTTATAAAATAGATGGGGAGAAGTTAAGAATGGTATAGGAAACAGAATTCAAAGAACTTATGTACAACCCATGTACATGAACTAAGGGTGGGGGTGATGTTGGAGGCTTGGGAGTGCAGGGGGAAAAATGAGAAACCTGTATTAGCATAATCAATAAAATATACTTTAAAAAAGTCAGAATAGGTAAAGAGGTAATTGTTATGAGCATATGGGGGATCTCGTAGACAGCTGAGAACAGAAAAGAAGTGGAGTCAGCTTGCCTCAAAATTGAGCTTAAAAATGGAATATTGGGAATGAAAGCAACTGTCTCTTTCATGGGATAAATGTGACTTCTCAACTACTTTTTGCTTTTCTCTGCCAACCAACTTTTTTTGGTATATATATTATTCCCCCAGTAATGCTGGATGGCATGAGAGTTTGGTTCTTGTGGCATAGGAGTGGTATAGTCTCTCAGTGTTGCAATTCCAAATTCCCCAGCAATAGCTTGATTGGTTCACCACAGGTCAAGTTACCATTCCTGGTTCAAGTAGCTATGGCAGGGAATGGGACCATTAGTACAAACACGTCTTCCTAATATGCCTTTTTTTGAGAGCCTAGGAAGTGAACAATGGGGAGAGGTGGCTCTACATGCACCATTTTCTTTTTCCCATTAATTTTCACCTTGGGCAGTCCTCTGTTTCCTGACCTCAGGTGCTTTTTCCCATCAGGGTGGCAGATCAAAGACCTTCACTGTTACTTGCACTATTTCTTGGAAGTATTTCATGCACAGATATTCTTCTTCTTTTCTTCTCAAATTAAATGCACATTTCCTCATTCAGAGTGTTTTAAGAGGAAAGCAAAGTGGTGGTTAATGTCCATCAGTCCCTGGGGTCATATCACCCTATCCTCACTTCTACCCTACTTGAGAAGTGGTCTGGTGCCCATCCTGGGCATGAGCAAGAGCACAGAGAGTGGTTAGAAGCACAACCCCAGAGTCTATCAGCCTGAATTTGAAGGTACAAATACCTACTAGTAGAGATTGCTCTGTGTATTGGTTTCTTTAGCTGTGAAATTGCAGTATGGATCACCTACCTCATCCATAAGATCACTGTGAAAATTAAAGAAAATAACCAGGTCAAGGAGTCAGCTCGCTGCCTGGGGCTTAATAAACATTTATTAAATATTTGCAATTGAGATACCAGAGGCAAATATCAGAGCCACAGACAAGACAGTTTTTAGTGTTGGGTGCCAACTGGAAACTTAGGTGGGTGTTAGGATATATTCTGGAAATGACAGCTGGAAACTAGGTTGGTATCTGGACTAATTCTGGGAATATAAGTCTTAATACAATGGCTAGAATCCAAGACAGTTGATTTTATTTGTTTGTTTGTTGAATTCTAAAGGAAGATTTAATAATGTCAGTAACTCTGCAGCATTCAGCTGTGGTGTTTCTCCCCTCTGGAATGTAAAGATTCTAATGTTCGGATTCCATTAGAATGTGCTCTAATTTTAATTCTTTCTAAAGATGAAATAATTCTCATCTACACATGCCATTTTTCATGTTTGCCACATTATTTAAGTGTGATTGGATTTTATACTGTAACCAAAACTGGAGAGGCACACATACTCAATTTTCTAAGCCAATTAAAAATAGGATTTGTATCTAAGTATTTGTTTCGCAGGAAACTTTTTTAAAAACGATTTTATTTATTTATTTTTAGAGAGAGGGGGAAGGAGAGAAGCACTGATTGGTTGCCTCTCGCACATCCCCAATTGGGGACCTGGCCCACAACCCAGGCACATACCCTGGCTGGGAATCAAATCAGCAACCTTTTAGTTTGCAGGTCAGCACTAAATCCACTGAGCCACACCAGCCACGGCTCTCAGGAAACTTTTCAGACATTTTACAAAGTGATCATCTCATTACTGCTTAAAATATTAGGATGGTGCCATCCATATAGATACCAGATAAACTGAATGTCTAGAAACCTTTGTAAGTATGCATTTGAATGCTTGTAAATACTACTGTATATATTCTACTTATTTAGGCCTAAATTAGGCTTAAATATGTTGTCCTTTCATATATTGTAAAGTTGAATGAGCCCAGCAAGTCTTGGCTAACCTCTGCATTAAAAAGACATAAAACTGCAATATGGCGAGACCCTGATTATAACTACACTACAAACACCAGAAAGGATATTTTTCAGCAAATATGTAAAAGGACCTGAGGACCAAAATGGATACTTTCTCTAAAGAAACACATGGTTTAATTCCTTCCTTTGCTGGTAAATGCAAGATTTAATCACTAACTTGCTCACATTTGTCGCCACAAACACAATGACTTTCTTCTTAGGGCCAAGGTGCCAAGATGAGTGTTACTCAAGCATCTATCTCTCTACCCAGGCCCACGTTTAACTATGCACACATCAAAAAAGCACAGACCTCTTTAGTTGCCAGGGAGTACTTTCAAGACTGGATGTAACACCTGATTCCTTAAAGCAGTTGTAGATCCTTTTACATTGCCCTTTAATTAAAAAAAAAAGTTGCTGGTACCACTAACCTTCATATTAACTTTGTCACAAGCTGTATACCTTGGTAAATTATCTAATCTCTGAATTCAATTTACTCTCTGGTAAAATGGGTATTTCTTCATTTTAAACGGCTGGAAGTGTTTGACTTTTTATTACATGCATACATACACTGCCTTGTAGAATTTTTTTTTAAAGAACCCCTTAAGTTGTAGTTTTATAATCATGAGGCATTAGTTTAAAAAATTGAAACTGAAGGTTAGGCTCCTCAAATTATGTGGCTCAGTGGATTCAGTGCCAGACTGAGAATCAAAGGGTTGCCAGTTCCATTCAGTCAGGGCACATGCCAGGGTTGCAGGTCAGGTCCCCAGTATGGGGCGCGGGAAAGGCAACCACACATTGATGATTCTCTTTCTCCCTTCCCCTCTCTCTAAAAGTAAATAAAATAAAATAAAATCTTAAAAAAATTATCATTATTATTATTTTACAATTTCAGTATCTACGAGAAACCTTCTGCACTACTAAATTCTAGAATAGGAAAAAATTCACCTAGACAAGCTAATACTATTGCCATGAATGAGGTTTACAGAAAATGCTGCTTTCCATTTATATAAGTGGTTTAAATACAGCTTTGAACTGATTTGAACCCGAATCAAACACTGTATGAAACTGATTGGCAGCGGGGGCCAGGTGGAGTGTTATTAACTCAAGAAAGATCTCTTTTTTGTGTGTGACCACAGCTATAAATCATATTCTAGGCCTTTTTAGTGGTTTTATCCCCTTGACAAAGACTCAATTTTTCTTAAAAAAACTAATTTCCATCTTACCTCCCCCGCACTGTGAAAAGAATGTTGAAATAATTAGGCACCAACCCGATTAAAAGCCCCGGGTTTTTCTTCTGCGGGTCTTCCTGCGGGGTAGTGGATCACCCACGACTACAGCACGGAGGTAGCGGAATTAAACTACAGTAGCCACAGGACCTCACTCGCCCCGGAGGCCGCCCGCTTAGCCAACTTCCTGCGGAGCGAGTGACAGACTCCTGCCCCGCCCCTACGAGTCCAGGATTCGTCGGAATTTTCCCGCGATGCCGTAGGGGGCGCGTGGGAGCCGCTCGCCAGGGCCCAGGGTGCACTGCGGGCACGTGCGAGTGTATGCGCGCGCGCGGCTCCACTGCCGAGCGACCGCGGGAAAATTACAAAAAGTCAAAACTAAACAACCAGTCCGAGGCAAAGCCAGATTTTCAAGCCACAGAATTCGGACGGTGGCGTCCTTTCCGGCAGTGCCCCAACTGCTGAAGCAGCTCCGGCGCAGACTGCTGGGTAAGAGAGAGGCCGCAGAACGAGAGCGAAGATCGCTGCTTTCCTAGTAGTGGGGATCTGGCCGACGCGTCAGCCTGAGCATGGGGGGTAGGGAGGAAAGACTCGCGAGAACGTCCACCTTGCTGTGCGCCTGTAGGTGGGCGAGCTAGGCTCCCGCCGGGTGCGGTGGGTAAGGAAGGGAAGTGGGTAGGGGCTTGAGGTGGAGTCAGCTTGCAGAGGGGCGGGGCTGACGGAGGGGCGTGCTCACAGGCGGAGCAGCCCCAAGGGGCGGGGCCGGCGGAGGGCTCAAGCGAAAGGGAAGCCACCGAAAAAGATTAGAAGTTGGGAGTTAGCATTTTGGTTCCTTTTGTTTATTGAGGCAGGCAGCTGTATCTTCTTGAAGGAGGGGAGCAGAGGTGAATTTCTTTACCCCGAGTCCGTGGGAGCTGTGAAAAGCTCGCCTCATTTAACTCATCACCCTCTACAGCTGTCGGCATGCTTTCAGTACCCCCTCGCGCCACGGCGCGAGCAAGGAGCGAGGCCCAATTAGAGGACCAGGAGGCGCTGTTGTTACCCCTCTCGCCCTGCAGGTCTTTCGTCCCAGTGGGAGGGTTCTCGTGAACAATCGTCTCCCCACAACCCTTTGAACTACAGGCCAAACGGGGTCCAAAACCCTTGAGATATTTTTTGGGGGGGGGTGCGGGGTGTTGTTTGTTGCCATGCTGTGAGTGTGGTTTTTTTTGCGTCGGTGCGTTTACAACCATGAATTCTCTATAGGCTAGAGGTCTGGAGGGGAGTGGGGGAGAAGATTTGGAGTTGTTGAAACATGAGAAATTTGGGACCAGAATTTTCAGGAAAGAGGCCAAGGAATTTTCTGGCTGAGTCCTGTGTGTGCCTGTGCCTTTGTCCTAATCTGAAATTTGGAAAGGTCGGGCTCCTGGATTTACTCTAATTTATGTCCCATTTAATGCATCTTAACTGAGATGTGATTGACTTATCAGCAGATGAGCAGGGCACTTTTAGGCCACCCGACTTCAGCTGTTTATGGCTGTCACTCACCTTCAGTAATGGGCGGCTCAGCACATTTTCTCATTACTCCCCTCAAGAGGGCAGGAAAGGTGGTTTCAAATGATAGAATTCATACCATGTGTTTGGATTATTTATTACATAAGCTTAGGTAGAAACATGTTCATTGTGACTTTATCCATTAAACTTAAACCAAATTGATTCACATTGAAATAAGCACACATATACATTACTCATGTACACATACGAGAAAGACTACATCAAAAAAGAATTTGGTTTTCCTAGTTATATCAAAGGCCTTTTTGCCCCAGAGTAAAAGTTAGATCCAGCTTCTTTAGACTTGGACTAATTATACTTTGGTGTATTACACATTTTAATTCATGTTTCATTATTCAGTCATACTCCTCTTGATTTTTTGAAAAACATTTTCTAAGGTTTCAGAAAAGAGAGGAAAACTCTATATTAGAACTTTCTGTTCTGTTCTTTAATAGAAAGCATTAACTTGATTGATTGGCCGGGTGTGGAAGATCTGTTGCTGCATGCATGTGAAACTGTGTGTGTACATTTTAAAATAAATGGGATTTTAAACTAGTTCCATATTTCAGCAAGTAGTTCCAGTAACAATTATACAAATTTTGTATTTATGAAAACCAGCTACAGGGAGGCCAGCCTGGGCAGTAGAAAGTTGGATTGATTAGCTAGGCTGCAGAGAGTGCCAGAGAAATCTCACATGTGTGGCAGTTCCAAGTTGGTAGTGGTGAAGCCTCAAATCAGGCTTGAAATCAGCACCAAATGGATTTATAAAATTTTATTTTAGGCCATGGCTGGGTATCTCAGTTGGTTAGAGTGTCATCCTGATACACCACGGTTTCAGGTTTGATCCCTGGTCAGGGCACATATGATGTTTCCCATTTCCTCTCTCTAAAATCAATAACAATTTTTTTAAAACTTAAAAAATTTTTATTTTACGCTGAGATATGTATATTCTTTGTTCTTGTTTGTGGATTCCAAATGACTGACTTTTTAAGATGAATGAACAGCTGTAGTAGAGGTACATTGAGTCTGCAGTGTTTTACTAAAAATGCAGAAGTAGAGAAGGAAAAAGTTAAAAATTCATTAGAAAAGTTAGACAACAATGCAAATCTGCAGCATTTTATTTTATTTTATTATTATTTTTTTTTAAAGATTTTATTCATTTTATTTTTAGAGAGAGGAGAAGGAAGGGAGAAAGAGCAATGTATGGTTGCCTCTCACATGGCCCTCACTGGGGACCTGGCCCGCAACCCAGGCATGTGCCGAATCGAACCGGGACCGCCTGGTTCCCAGCCCGCGCTCAATCCACTGAGCCACACCAGCCGGGCAATCTGCAGCATTTTATTTTCTACTAAATATGAAAAATAATTTTTGTTTGGACTCAGTTTGGAAGAGACCTTGCAAAATTATCTGGTTCATTGTTTCAGGTTCTTCAGAAACTCTTCTGGGTACGTAGAAATCATTTCCCTGTTAAGATCTTAATATAGGAACATCTATAATTTTCCTGGTACCTTTCCCTAATTATAAGAAGGCATAGTTCATATGGAAATCACTTTTTTTGAAACGACGTACTTTGTTTTCTAAAGAATTAAGTGTCTTTTAGTAAATTTAGTAGATTTTTGAAATTGAGCAATGATCACAACAATTCAGTTTTAAAGCATTTGCATCACCATAACAAGTTTGTGTGTTCAAGTTCATACTCAATTCTGGCTCTGGCTTTCAGCCTCAGGCAACCCACTGGTTTGCTTTGTGTCTCTGTAGAAAAGACTTTCTGGACATTTCATATAAATGAATTAATAAAATAAGTACTGTCTTGTGTCTGGTTTCTTTCACTTAGCATAATGTTTTTCAGAGTCATCCGCGCTGTAGCATGTATCAGTAGTCTGCACCTTTATTGCTGACTAGTATCCCGTTGTGTGGATATGCCATATTTTGTTTATCCATTAATCAGTTGATGGACACTTGAGTTGCTTCTATTTTTGGCTATTATGAATAGTGCTGTGAGAATTTGTGTACAAGTTTTTCTGTGGACATATGTTTTCATTTTTCTTGAATAGATAGATGCCTATGAGTGGAATTGCTGGGCTGTATAGTGAGTTCATGTTTAACTTTTTAGGAAACTGCCAAACTGTTTTCCAGTTTAGCTATACCATTTTACAATATATTCCCACCAGCAATGCATGCAGGTTTCAATTTTTCCACACCTTCACTTGTTAATTGTGTCTTTTCTTATGGCCATCCTAATGGGTATGAAGTGGTATCTCCTTGAAGTTTTAGTTTCTATTTCCCTATTGGCTAATGATGTTGAATATATTTTCTTGTGCTTATTAGCAATTCCTACATCCTCTTTGAAATGTCTATTGAAATCTTTTGTCCATTTTTTGATTGGGGTGCTTATCGTAGTATTGGATTTTAAGCATTGTATATTCTGGATACAAGCCTGTTATCATATACATGTTTTCCAAATAATTTTTCACAGTCTGTTACTTGTCTTTTCATTTTTTCCAGGTTATCTTTTGAAGCACAAAAATTTTTAATTTTGAGGAAGTCCAATTTATCAGTTTATTTCCTTTTTTGGATCATGCTTGAGGTTTATCATCACTTTCAGTTAACTTTTATGTATGGTATGAAATATGGGTCCAAATTCTTTGTCTTTTTGTATGTGGTTATCCAATTGTTTCAGCACTATTTGTTAGAAAAAAATCTGTTCTTTCTTCATTTAGTTGTCTTGGCACTTTTGTCAAAAATCATTTGACCATAAATTATTTCTAGACTCTCATTTTTGTTTCAGTTATCTGTATGCCTATTCTTGTACCAGCAACATGCTGTCTTGACTAAGGTGGCTTTATAGTAAGTTTTGAAATTAGTAGTATAATTCTTTCTTTTTTTTTTTCAAATTGTTTTGGCTATTCTGGGTTTCTTACATGTCTATATAAGTGTTAGTATCAGCTTGTCACTTTTTCCATAAAAAGCCTCTTGTGATGGATTTTAATAGAAATTGCATTGACTTGTAAATCTGTTTGGGGGAGAATTACCAACTTAACATGAACATGGAATGTGTTGCTGTTTGTTTAGATCTTTAATTTCTGTCAGCCATGTTTTATAATATTCAGTGTATAAGTCTTGACCTCTTTTGTTAACTTTATTTTGAAGTGTTTCATTTTTGATGCTATTGTGAATAGACTTTTTTTCAAATTTCATTTTTGGGTTCATTGCTAGTATATAGAAATATAGTCGATGTTTGCATATTGATCTTGTATCCTGTAACTTTGTTTATTACTTCATGCATGTTGTGTGTGTGTGACTTGGAATTTTCTACATATACTAACATGTCATATGTGAATATAGACAGTTTTACTTTTCCTTTGTATGTGGATGCCTTTTTTTTTTTTGCCTGTAACCTCCAGTACATTGCTAAATAGAAGTGAGCCACCAACCAACTGAGCCACCTGGCCAGGGCTGTTTTTACATTTTTGAGTGTTTGGGGAAAAAAAGAAGAACATGGGACAGAGACCGTCTAAAGTACTTGCTACTTCTTGCTTATCAGGTCTATTCAGCATCATGTTGTCCATGTAGTAGATCAGTGTGATATTTTATGTCAAGATAAATATACCTCTAGCTCCTTCACCCCACTTGGCTTTCCCAGTGCTCAGCTTCTGTAGGTTGAGTGGATCCCCCAGCACTTGGCAGTTTCAGTGCAGGGCTCCTGGATGCTTGCATTTCCTTCAGTGCTGGGCTGTGGGCACACAGGACTCCTCCAGTGCCAGGGCTCCTTGTCAAGTGTGGCTCCTCCAGTGCTTGTTCCTATAGCACTGTGGCCAGCAGCATCCACTGCCAACAGCTTACCACAGTGTCCCCCACCTGTGATTTTGTAACTGAGTGCCTCTGGTGAGACACTTCCTCATGAACAGCTTTCCATGGCATCCTGCATGGCGGGTGTCTGGCAAGTTATTATACAAGGTGGATTTATGGCCTGGCTGGGTGGTTTAGTTGGTTGAAGCATCTTCCCGTACACCAAAAGGTTGTTGGTTCAATCCCTGGTCGGGGCTTGTATGCGAAGCAACAGATCAATGTTTCTCTCTCACTCTTTGTCTCTTTCTCTATTTTCTCCTTCCTCTCTCCCTAAAATCAGTAAACATACCTCAGTGAGAATTAAATAAATAGAAAGGTGGATTTCCAGCAAGTTTAGCTGGCACAGCACTAACAGAGACCTCACTGCCATTCAATGAGCCATAACTATGCACTTTCCAACAAGGTCTAGACCTTACTTGGGTTGGAAAAGAGTGTGCGCTTCCTTGGGTGCTGTGTCTCAGCCCTAGGAGTAGTAGGTGCTGCTGATAACTGCTGTTCCCATAGTCTTTAGGTTTGTGTGGTTTTTTTGTTTTTGTTTTTGTTTTTTTACTTCTGACTGGCTAACCTCTCATTAATTTAGTCCGTTGTTATATATAGTATTCTTTTTTTTTTTAAAGATTTTATTTATTTATTTTTAGAGAGAGGAGAAGGAAGGGAGAAAGAGCAATGTATGGTTGCCTCTCACATGGTCCTCACTGGGGACCTGGCCTGCAACCCAGGCATGTGCCCCGACTGGGAATTGAACCGGGACCCTCTGGTTCCCAGCCTGCGCTCAATCCACTGAGCAACACCAGCCGGGCTATATAGTATTCTTTATATTTGATTTTCCCTACTGAAATTGCTATGTGATTTTTCTTTCCTGATTAGGCCCAGATTGATCCATCATCTTTGCTTCCAATTTTCTAAAGTAGTAGAGAGTGGTGGGAGTATTTAGCCTATTTTCATGAATTGTGAAAGTAAAACCTAGAGTTACTGCCACTCCTGTATGACAAAAGGTAAATTTTGGTGAGAATATGTCAGGCTTTTGTATAGTGATCAATTGGGCTTTATAGTTCCTTTGTTCCTTCCCAGGCCTTTGAAAATTAGAAACAATATAGGTACCCTGGAAAGTGAGGTTAGGGAGTAGGAGGGAAGGGGAAAGGGAAAATGTTATGGCATCCAGAGGGCAGGGACCAGATGATCTGACTTTATATATCTGTCTGATCATACTTCACATTACTTTTGACCTCATGGTTTTCCTTTTTCAGATTTCTGGGACTTTTTTTTTGTTTGTTTTTGTCTAGAGGCCCAACACTCATTTTGTAATGAAAAAATATATATGACATGTAAACATTTTATATAAATATAATATATTTTAGCAGAATCTTGAGATCTGGGGTCTGGACCCTGGTGACTATTCATAAGGTAGTTGAGACTGCAGCTGTTTTTCACTTATACAAAAATGGTTCAGGGCATGTCTTATTGAAGAATGTGTTTGGCTGTGTGATCCTTTACCTGGTCAGGTTTGAAGGTACCTAACTGCTAAACTCTTTTGTTTCTGTCATAGGAATTTGGAGGTACTGCTTACCTTAGTGACTCCCAACATCCTCCTGGGACTGGTTCCTTTTTGTTGTTGTTTATTTAAAGCAATCCTATTATAAGTCCTCCTTGTACGTAACCCTAACGCTGCCTCTCTGATTATGCTTGTACGTTCATGTGCTATTCTCATAGATTGCCTTATCGATCCCTGATTCCTTGATGATCAATTCTGGTTATAAATAATTACTTCTCCTCTGTCCTTATGCACTCTAGTTTATACTATTGCCATATGTGTGTTTGCCTTATTTCCACAACTCTTGGCAAGCTTCTTCAGGATTGTTGACCTTTGTTGGGTGCCTACCCAGCATCCTTTCCTCCTTTATCCCTTCCTAACAGAGCATAGATTTTCTTTCAGTAGTCACCATTATGTAGACTTCAGGCAACGTTGGTCACCTCTGAGGTTGACTCTGATGGGCTTAAAACAATCTGCTTTAAAATAAGCAATAAAATTTTCATGGTCACAGTCATTGGTTGGGATGGACATAAGCTTAAGCAAATCCACTCTGAATACTTACAAAGTCTCTTACTTGGAATGCCAGAATTGAAGTGTATACTCTCTTTTGGGTGGTGTGGTGTGTGATGTTACTCCTGTAATGACTGAGCTATTTTGCTATTATGAGGGGAGTATGATGGATAGATGGATCAACTATGAAGTGTACCCTATCTTGGACCAGCAAGTTTCTAAAGCCAGTAAATTCGTTTTATTGTTTTAGCCAGATTTGTTTGGTGTGGCAGAGACATTTACTCCTTAGCCTAGCTTTCTGAACTTGGAGTACTCAAACATGATCTTGTCTAATATGGGTTATGATGATTTCATAGCCTATCCCTACAGATCAGAGTTTGTAATAAAATACTATTAGAATGTATTTTTGGACATTTCCAATTTCAAATGAGATCTAATTTCAGCTCTTATTTGATGCTGTTTGCAATGTATGTGTAATCATAGGCCTTGAGAGTGAGTAACCCTATATTAGTGGTATAAAAGCATGACATTTTATTTATCAAGTAGAAGTTTCTTCAGTGTTTGGCATCCAGAAGAATATCCTGTTTCTGAATCTGACCAGTACCATTAGATCTCTTAGTAATTACACTAAAAAGGTTGGCAAAGCTAATGAAAGTTTTGCTTGCTGATAAGCATTTTGATGAATTGGTATTTTTTTGAAGCTATGTAGCCAGTTTTAGCATTAACAAATAAAAATGTTTTCATATGAAATACTATAATAAGATTGATTTTATTTTAAAATTTAGTATTTATAAGTTAAGTAAGATAAGTGCAATGGGAAATACCTTGAATTTTGGTAGTGACATTCTTTGGAGATAGGAAAAGCTACAAATTTATTTCATTATATGAGATATATATATGGTGTATCTGTTTGGTTTTACAGGTGTGTTCTGTACACATCTAATGTATGCTTAACATTGTACTAAATCCTTTTAGTTTTAAAAGAACTTACTGGTAAGTCTAATTTGTTTAATCTTAAAATAATTTGAGTTTTTAAAGAATTATTTATTCTTGAGGCAAAATGGTAAAAAAGGGACAGGTCTTATATTCTCATACTTGATCAGAACCATCTGTGGTTGTTATTGTGTGGCTGTAGAGGCTGTGACCAGCTGACTATCATGAAGTATTTTAAAGCCGTCTTAATTGAGGTACTATTGTTATACATTGAGCCATACATAGGTCAAAACACATCAAATTGTGTCCTTTAATATATGACTAAACTCTTGAAATTATTACCACAATTAAGGTAATGAACACATATGATTTCCCCAAATGTCCTTGCACCCCTTTGTCATCCTCTCTACTATTCTACTCTACCCTAACCACCCGCATCCATTACTAGGTGATCACTAACCTGCTTTCTGTCATTATAAATTCATTTGCAATTTTCTAAAATTTTATACAAATGGAATCAGACAGTATGTACTTTTTTTTTGTCTGTCTTTTTTTCCCACTTAATACAATTGTTTTGAGAGTTGTCTATGTTGTAGCAGGTATTACTAGTTTATTCCTTTTTACTGCTGAGTAGTATTTCATTGCTTGGATATAGCACAGTTTATCTTTCACCTTTTGATGAACATTTGAGTAGTTTCTAGTTTTTGTCTATACAAATAAAACTGTTGTGAATAATTTTGTACAAGTCCTTGTGTAGACATATGCTTTCATTTATCTTCGGTAAAAATCTAGGAGTGACAAGGCCTGACTGTAGGGTAGGTGAAAGTTTAACTTTTAAAGAAATTGCTAAACTGTTTTAAAAAGTAGTTATATCATTTTATATTCTCACCAGCAGTGTATGAGGATTTCCAGTTGCTTTATATCTTCAACACTACTTGGTATGGCTAGTCTTTTTAATTTTAGCCTTTTTATGTGTGTATGTAGTGATATCTCATAATAGTTTTAAATTCTGTTTCTTTTTTTAAATTGTTATTCTGTTACAGTTATCCCAATTTTTCCCCTTTTGCTCTCTTCCATCCAGCCCACCCCCTCGCTCCCACAGTCAGTCCCCATGGATCATTCATACACATTCTTTGATTAGTCCCTTCCCCTCTCCCCTCCTCTCTGGTCACTCTCAGTCTGTTTCATGTTTCCATGTCTCTTGTTCTGTTTTGTTTGTTAGTTTATTTTGTTCATTAGATTCCTCTTATAGGTGAGATCATATGTTTATGTCTTTCACTGACTGGTTTGTTTCACTTAGCATAATACTCTTCAGTTCTATTCATACTGTTGTAATAGGTAGACGTTCCTTCTTTCCTTCTGCTGTGTAGTATTCCATTGTGTAAATGTACCACAGTTTTATTTTATCCACTCATCTACTGTAGGTGAGGATATGGAGAAAAGGGAACCCTAGTGCACTGTTGATGAGAATGCAGACTGGTGTAGCCATTGTGTAATATAGTATGGAATTTCCTAAAAAAATTAAAAATAGAACTGCCTTTTGACCTGGCAGTTCTACTGCTGGGAATATACCCTAAGAATCCTGAAACACCAATTAAAAAGAACTTATGCACCCCTGTTTTCATAGCAGTGCTATTTACAATAGCCAAGTGCTGGAAACAGCCCAAATTGTGTTTCTTGAATGCAAATGTTTTTTCAGGTACATAGTTTGAAAATGTTTTCTCCCTAAACTATGGCTTCCTTTTTCATTTTCATATGGTATCTTTTGAAGAACAAGGAGTTTTAATTTTGATGAAGTCCAGTTTATCTGTTATATTACTTTAAAGTTTGTGCCTTTTGTTCATGCTGTAATTAAGACATCTTTGCCTAGTCCTGGCCAGTGTGGCTCAGTTGGTTGGAGCATCATCCTGTAACCAAAAGATGGTGGGTTTGAGTCCCTGTCAGAGCCCATTTCTAGGCTGCAGGTTCAATTCTTGGTCAGGGCATGAATGGGAGGCAACCAGTCGATGCTTCTCTCTCTCCTTTCCTCTCTCTCTAAAAAATGTCCTCGGGTTAGTATTAAAAAAAAATCTGAGCTGAAGGTGGTATTTTTGGTGTCGGCTTGCACCATCGTGTTTATTTATTACTGAGGAAGGAAGAAGGCAGTGAGATAGGTGGGAGTGGAGTCCAGTTACCCCTGCACACGGGTGAAACACCTAGCCGATCTTCTGAGGAACAGAGTGAACAGCCAACGGTACCCCAGCATGTATGAAGATTGGAGACCAATAATTATAGAGGACATTGAAAAATCAGGTGATGAAAGCTGTGAACACCAGCATACCTGCTGGAAGAGGAAACCCACCAACAAAGGAACCGCCAACAGATAACAACAGAAGAAGGTGAAGGAGGGAGTGGAAGCCACACTAACTCCACCCAGGACCTATCTGAAAATAAAACTAAATGGTGGAGAAATTACTCAGAACAAACAATGGAACAAGAGCAAGAGAGAATCCTCAAAACCTTGTACACATGGAAGAACCAGCTTCAACACAGCCTGCCCACACCTGCACAACTGAATACAAGAGATGGTAGACAGAGTGACCCTCAGTTAACCAGCTGGAGGGAAGGACCCACAAAAGAAAGACCCAACAACAATCAAAACCCAAAGACGTACAGAGAGCCAACATAAACGACAGTCCAAGACCAGCGAGCTCAGGAGATCAAAGAGACTGCACCACTGAATCTCACAGGTCTTCTATCATAGAAGTTCACATCATAAAACCAGGGAGTCAGAACAGATCAATTTAAGAATCAGAAGCTAACAAGAAGAGTCTCACAAACAGTGGGAAGACAAAGAAACAATCCCCAAATGAAAGGAAAGGAGTAAGCCTCAGAAAGAATGCTAAATGAAAGAGAGGCAAGTCAACTACCAAATATTGAATTCAAAGCAATGACTATAGGGAAGCTTAATGAGTTCACAGAGAATTACCAAAAACTACAGGGAAACTACAGTGAACTCACTGCAAACCACATCAACAAAAGGAAATAGAAACTATCCACAAGGGCCAAGAGGAAATGAAGAATACAATTTCTGAACTGAAGAACACAGTAGAAGGGATCAAAAGTAGGCCTGATGAAGCAGAGGATCAAATCAGCAAGCTGGAGGATAAGGTAGAAAGAACACCCAGAATGAGCAAGAAAAGGAAAAGAGGCTCAGAAAGAATGAAGGGAAATGCAGGACAACATGAAACATAATAACATCCGTATAATAGGGATACCAGAAGGAGAAGAAGAAGAGCAAGGGATGGGAAACCTATTTGAAAAAGTAATGATGGAAAACTTCCCTAATTTGATGAGAGAAAAAGTCACACAAATCTAGGAAACACAAAGAGTCCCAATCAAGAGGAATGCAAAGAGGCCCACTCCAAGACACATCATAATTAAAATGGCAAAATTCCAAGATAAAGAATCTTAAAAGCAGCAAGGGAAAAACAGGAAGTAACATACAAGGGAGCTCCCATAAGACTAGCAGCTGACTTCTCAATGGAAACACTCCAGGCCAGAAGGGAATGGAAAGAAATATTTCAAGTAAGGAGAACCAGAGGCCTGCAACCAAGACTGCTTTATCTAGCAAGGCTCTCAATTAAAATGGAAGGCCAAATAAGGAGCTTCCCAGGCAAAAGAAGCCTCAAAGAATATACCTCCTCTAAACCAGCTCTGCAAGAGATGCTAAAGGGTTTGCTTTAAGAACAGGAAGAAAAACAGTGAAAGAGAGAGGAATACAGGTACGAAAAAATGGCAATGAATAAATACCTCTCAATAATTACCTTAAATGTAAATGGATTAAATGCCCCAATCAAAAGATACAGAATAGCGGACTGGATAAGAAAACATGACCCACACATATGCTTCCTTCAAGGGACCCACCTCACAACAAAAGACCTGCACAGACTGAAAGTGAAGGGCTGGAAACAAATTTTCCAAGCAAATGGACAGGAAAAAAAAAAGCCGGGATCGCAATACTCATATCAGACAAAATAGATTTCAAAAAAAGAGTCATAAAAAGAGACCCAGAAGGTCACTTCATAATACTCAAGGGAAGAATCCATCAAGAAGCCATAAACATTGTAAATATATATGCACCCAACATAGGAGCACCCAAATACAAAAAGAAAATCTTGAAGGATTTCAAGAAGGATATTTACAGCAACATGATTATAGTAGGGGGTTTTAACACCCCACTGTTAAAAATGAACACATCTTCCAAACAAAGTATCAACAAAGATATTGTGGCATTGAACAATGCCCTAGATGAAATGGACTTAACTGATATATATATATATAGAGCCTTTCATCCCAAAGAAGCAAAATACACATTCTTTTCAAATGCACATGGAGCATTTTCAACGATAAACCATATGATAGGACACAAAACAAGCCTCAACAAATTCAAGAAAATTGAAATCATATCAAGCATTTTCTCATGCCAAGATGGAGTGAGACTAGAAACCAACTTCAAGGAAAAAACCCCGAAAACACTCAAACTCATGAAGATTGAATAGCATGCTATTAAACAATGAATGGGTCAAGAATGAAAGTGGGAAGAAATCAAAAAGTTTCTGGAAACAAACAAAAGTGAACTCACAACAATCCAAAACCTATGGGACACAGCGAAGGCAGTCCTGAGAGGGAAGTTCATAGTGATATAGGCCTAAGAAACATTTCAAATAAGCAACCTAACCCTATGCCTACAAGAACTCGAGGAACAATAACAAAGATAACCCAGAGCAAGTAGAAGGAAAGAAAGCACCAAGACCAGAGCAGAATTAAATGACATAGAGACTAAAACACAATTCTAAGGATAAACAAATCCAGGAGCTGGTTCTTTGAAAAGATAAACAAAATCGACAAGCCTTAAAGCAGGCTCATCAAGAAAAAAAAAGAGCCTGGCTGGTGTAGCTCAATGGATTGAGTGCGGGCTGGGAACCAGACGGTCCTGGTTCGATTCCTGGTCAGGGCACATGCCTGGGTTGCGGGCCAGGTCCCCTGTGAGGGCCATGTGAGAGGCAACCATACATTGCTGTTTCTCTCCCTCTCTCCCTCCCTTCTCCTCTCTCTAAAAATAAATAAATAAAATCTTTAGAAAAAAAGAGGACCCAAATACACACAATCAGAAATGAATGAGGGAGAGATTACAACTGATACCACAGAAATACAAAGGATTGTAAGAAATTACTATGAAGAACTATATGCCTAGAAATTTGAAAACATGTGAGAAATGGACAAATTTCTAGAAAATAAATATAATCTTCTAAAACTGAATGAAGAAGAAGCCAAAAGCCTGAACAGACCAATAACGGCTGATGAAATTGAAATAGTAATCTAAAAGCTTCCAGCACACAAAATCCCTGACCAGATGGTTTCATAGGAGAATTTTACAAAGCATTTAATGGAGAGCTAACCCCCATCCTCCACAGATTATTCCAAAAAATTCAAGAAGATGGAAGACTCCCAAACTCTTTTTATGAAGCCAGGATCATTCTAATCCCAAAACCAGATAATGACATGACAAAGAAAGAAAACTTCAGACCAATATCGCTGATGAACATAGATGCTAAAATCCTCAACAAAATATTGGCAAACCTCATCCAGCAATACATTGAAAAGATCATACACTGTGATCAAGTGGAATTCACCCCAGGGATGCAAGGATGGTACAATATTTGCAAATCAATAAACATAATACACCACATAAACAAAATGAAAGACAAAAATCACATGATCATATCAATAGATGTGGAAAAAGCATTTGATAAGGTACAGCACCCGTTTATGATAAAAACACTCAGCAAAGTGGAGATAGAGGGAACATTCCTCAACATAATAAAGGCCATATATGAGAGACTTAGAGCCAACATCATACTCAATGGACAAAAACTTAAGAGCTTTCCTAATAAGATCAGGAACAAGACAAGATGCCTGCTTTGACTATTCCTATTCAACATAGTACTGGAAGTCCTAGCCACAGCAATCAGACAAGAAAAAGAAATAAATGGCATCCAAATTGGAAAGGAGGAAGTAAAACTGTCATTGTTTGCAGATGACATAATAGTGTACATAGAAAATCCTATAGACTCTGCCAAAAAACTACTTGATCTGATAAATTAATTTGGCAAAACAGCAGGATACAAAGGCAATATTCAGATATCAAAGGGGTTTTTGTACACCAACAATGAAATATCAGAAACAGAAATCAGGAAAAAAATCCCATTTGATATAGCAACAAGAAAAATAAAATAGCTAGGAATAAACCTAACCAAGGAGGTAAAAGACCTGTATTCAGAAAACTATACAACACTGAAGAAAGAAATTAAGGAAGACACAAACAAATGGAAGCATGTACCATGCTCATGGATTGAAAGAATTAACATCATCAAAATGGCCATACTACCCAAAGTGATTTATAGATTCAATGCAATCCCTATTACAGTACCAATGACATATTTCACAGACATGGAACAAACATTTCAGAAATTTATATGGAAACATAAATGACCCTGAATAGCTGCAGCAATTTTGAGAAAGAAGAACAAAGCAGGAGGGATGACAATACCTGACATCAAACTGTATTACAAGGCCACTGTATCAAAACAGCCTGGTACTGGCATAAAAACAGGCACATAGATGAATGGAACAGAACAGAGAGCCCAGAAATAAATCCAAGTCTCTACTGTTTATTAATATTTGGCAGAGGGGGAAGAATCATAAAATTGAGTAAAAGTAACCTCTTCTACAAATGGTGTTGGCAGATCTGGACAGCTTCATACAAAAAAAATGAAACTCGATCACAAACTTACACCATACACAAAAATAAATTCAAGGTGGATAAAAGACTTAAATATATGTCATGACACCATAAACGTCCTAGAGGAAAAAATTGGCAGAAAAATTTCAGATATTCCACGCAGCAACATCTTCACTGATATGTCTCATAGAACAAGGGACATAAAGGAAAGAATAAACAAATAGACCTCATCAAAATAAAAAAGCTTCTGCATGGCTAAAGAAAATAGCATTAAAATGAAAAGAGAACCAACTATATGGGAAAACATATTTGCCAGTGATACCTTAGACAAGTATTTGATCTCCGAAATATATAAAGAACTCATACGACTCCACTCTAGGAAGACAAAAAACCCAATTAAAAAAATGGGCAAATGACTTGAACAGGCACTTCTCCAAGGAAGACATACAGAAGGGCCAGAGACATATGAAAAGATCCTCAGCATCACTAGCCATCAGAGACTTGCTAATTAAAACCACAATGAGATACCACCTACACCAGTCAGAATGACCATCATAAACAAATCAACAAAGAACAAGTGTTGAAGAGGTTGTGGAGAAAAGGGAACCCTAGTGCACTGTTGGTGGGATTGAAGACTGGTGCAACCACTATGAAAACCAGTAAGGAATTTCTTCAGAAAACTAAAAATGGATCTGCCTTTTGATCTGGCAATTCCACTGCTAGGACTATGTCCTCAGAACCCTGAAACACCAATCCAAAAGAACCTATGAACTCCAATGTTCATTGCAGCACAATTTACAATAGCCAAGTGCTGGAAGCAACCTAGGTACCCATCAGTAAATGAATGGATCAAAAAACTATGGTACATTTACACAATGGAATTGTATGCAGCAGAAAGAAAGAAGGAGCTCTTACCCTTTGCAACAGCATGGATGGAACTGGAGAGCATTATGCTAAGTGAAGTAATCCAGTCAGTGAGGGACAAATACCATATGATCTCACCTTTTACTGGAACCTCATCAACAAAAGAAAGAAGCAAACAAAACATAACCAGAAACATTGAAATTAAGAACAATCTAACAATAGCCAGAGGGGAGGGGGAGGAGACAGTGGGGAGAAGGGTTTTCAGGAACTATTATAAGGGATGCACGGACAAAACCAAGGGGATGGGTGGAAGCAAGGGAGAGAGTGGTGGGGAGAAATTGCATACAACTGCAACTGAACAATAATAAAATAATTAAAAAAAATCTTTACACATGAGCTGGGAAATACTCAGGGGTCCTCAGGTGTGGAAAACACTTTTAAACTGTCAACACACACCTATTATGTGTCAGTGCTAGGTGCTGGGGATATAACAGTGAACAAAATAGACTTGATTCCTGCTCTGGCAGGACGGATTGGGAGGATGGGGACTGTCCTGGCTTCCTTGGGTATTTGGTAAAAGAAGAATTGCTTAGTGTCTTCTATTTGGCATTGGCCAATTTCTCTTGCTTGACAAAATTAAGGTAATAATTTTCATAAGAAAAGAGCAAACCCCATTACATGCATCACAGTATAATTGAAGCATTAAAAAAAGTCACCAAAGTTCTTTTCAACCTTGTCATGCTATTTTAAATAGATCTATATAAAACAAACATGGTAGAGATGGTAAAGCCAGAGACCAGATCTGCTTTGCAGATATGTTTTTATGGCTTGCATGATGTTTTGAGATTTTTTTTGAGTCATTTACTAACATTTAAACACTAAGGAATTTCACCATAAAATCCATATTTTTAACTTTTTTTTTTTTAAAGATGAAAGGCAGTATGACAACACTAAATCTGACTTCTTTTTTTGGGAGTAACTGGCTGGAGCTAAATTTTAGCTGTTTTCTATGGATGGTGCTTTTGTCTTTCAGTTGTTCAAGCCCATTGGGTTGGTTTACTTATTTACCTTACCCGTTGTGGACATTTGAATTTATGACCTTTGTCTAAAGTAACTTATTAACATTTGAACCATTTTAAAATGAATTCAGTTGTCAAACTCAGGAAAAAAATGGGTACGTAGTTCAGAATAAATTTATTATACTTATTGGAGGAATTGCTACAATAATCTATGTTTTCTGGCAAGTTCAAAGTTTCATACTTGTAAAAATTTTATTATTCTTGAGCAATAATATGCCATATATATCCCTTTATATATCATCAATTTTGTTCTATTGAAATTTTAAAAAACGTCCATAAATATTTTCACTTCTTTTGGTTTCTTGGCTCATTTCTAATATTACTTTGATCATAAGTCCTGATAAACTTGTTTCACACTTTCCAGATGAGTTTCATATAGATCGTATGCAGTTCTTATGGTAGCCATATATGCCAAGGTAAGGCAGCCACTAAAGAAAAAGAAAAATGGGCTGGAGACTTTTCAAAAAAATCAGTTTGAACCTAGATTGGGGGTTCCTGAGAGATTGCTGAAATAGAGGATAGCTGCTGAAGAACTTCCTGGGTTACTTCTGTTTGTGCAGCTTTTACAGGTGTCTCAATTATTATAGAATGCTAATTCTCAGTTACTGGAAGAGCTGAGCATTTCTAGTTTCCCACACCCAGCTGATTTTAGTAGAAAACATTCACCTTCAACAGTAACTTCTCTTTGAAATGTTTACAAAGAAGGGAACTGAGGTTAGTGACAAAGCTGTTGACAGTTATCGGGGAAATTAAATTGTCTGGCACTGTTTTCGTTGTACCAGCAGCACCATGTCCAAGGCTTGTTGAGGCTTCCTATTGGAACATTTTTAAGCAAGTCTTGGCAGGCTTTTTAGTTGCATTTTCTACTGTATAAATAGAGGTATTAGAAGAAATGTAATTTTTTAATACTGCCTAACCAGTTTCTGCTTGGTTTATGTGCCCTGAGACCCTCCATGAGTGCCAGCAAACAAATTAGATCCACAGTGTATTTGATATGCATATCTTTTCCCCAAACAAAATTTGAATTCCATAAACACAAATTGAGCCATTTTCCAAATGTTTGTATATGAATGAAAGTTTTTGTCCTATCCTTCTGTAACCAATACCATAAAACTTTTGAAGGCCCATGATGCATTGTTGTACAATGTTAATCCAAAACAAAACTTTATTCTGACTAAGCATGTAGCTATGGAGAGATACCAGACTCATTTCCATTGATCAATACAACATGTTTGTGCCAACCAGGTCTAAAAACTGCACAAAGGAGTGCCATTCTGTAAAGACCATATTACAGTTGTAAACACAAGTGCAGCTGTTACAAATCTAGTAAAACCTCAGATTAAACAATTTAAAATTTACTGAAGATGACATTCCAGACCCATTTTTCATAATATAAACACTCTGGGCCATGCCTTTGAGATGAGTGGGATTGTCATTAATAATAATGCCACTGAATTTGAGGCTGGGAAATGATTTCTTGTTGAGCTTTATTTTCGCTCCTAATTTTGGAAAAATATATGCTTTTAAAAAGTATGACATGTTTATTCATAGCCTGAAAAAAATTTGATCCTGTTGCTTTTGAATTCAGGAATGTGAAAATGCAGTGTAAGTATTTTATCCTTTCTTTGTGGTCTTTTAACTTACATGAGTTAGTTGGTGAAAATTAGCTGTTAATGGAATCCGCTAACAGTTGCATTGGTCAATTAAAAAAAGACACTAAAAATAGTTGATATTTTAGGATTGCATTAATTTGACATTTTCAATTTATTTAAGGAAATAATTTTATTCTAAATAATTCTGAGCACTTTTTTTGTGGTCTTATGTTTCAGCTAGACCAGGGTGGGACAAGCCTTCAATATCTACACCTCTTAATTTGTTTTTGTTTTTTCTCATTCTCTACTTAGTGGGATGACTGATGAGATATCAGAGTGGCAATATAATATTTTCTAGAACTACATTCTGTGCTCTGATTTCCTATGAAATCCTGTTTGATTTTTGTCAAATTTAAGAGTACAAAGGGTTGACCAGAAGCTCTTTGAATGAACTGGGCCAAATAACAATAATTATCGGGGGTGGGGGGGCGCAGAGTGCTTGTTTTATTTTTTGTTTGCTTGTTTATTGGTGACTGTATTTTAAAATTTCATTTGCCTTTATTGATTTTCTTCACTGGACTTTTGGAGAGGCTTCTAAATTGGGTAATATCGACAGTTAAATGATCCTTAGTCTTTGCTTAAAAAAAATTGGGTAAATTGAGCAGTTAAATGATCCTTAGTCTTTGCTTAAAAAAAGTAACATTTATTAAAAAAAGATAGTTGAATCTCTCATTTACATATGTTTTTTAATTTTTATTAAACATTTTTCTGATCAGGGGAATTGAAACCAACCATTATCAAGTACCATATTGTAATTCGAAGTTGGTAATTGTGGAAGCACATAGCTGATACATAGTGATCTCTTACTCAGAAGAACTTTGGATATTTCCATCAGCATAGAACAGTGATTTTCAACCAGTGTGCCACAAGAATTTCTATTTTATTTTTTTTAAAGATTTTATTTATTTATTTTTAGAGAGAGGGGGAAGGAGGGAGAGAAACATCAGTGTGTGGTTGCCTGCAGCGCACCCCTCACTGGGGACCCGGCTCACAACCTAGGCATGTGCCCTGACTGGGAATTGAGCTGGTGACCCTTTGGTTCACAGGCCTGTACTCAATCCCCTGAGCCATACCACCCAGGGTGCCACAAGAATTTTTAAAACATGCGAAACCTGACAATTTATTCAGGGCACTGACCTCTTTTTCTTTTTTTTGTAGTTAATTTTAGAGTGAGAGAGGAAGGGAGAGAGAGAGAAACATCAGTTTTTATTCCACTTATTTATGCATTCATTGATTATTTCTTGTATGTGCTCTGACCGGAGATAGAACCCGCAACCTTGTTGTATTGGGGGGATGCACCAACCAACTGAGCTACTCAGCCAGGGAAGGGCACTGACCTCTTTTCTCTTAGATTGTCAAATAAATAAATGACAACAGCCAACACAACAATAGTTGTCTGGTGTGAATGCCCTGTCTTTAACCATAAATATGAGTATATAGGTCATCTAATAGAGTTGCATCTTACTGGCCACATTGTATAATAAGTTTGCATCTGATTGGTTAATTCTTGGCATCAGAAATCCTTAGGTACCAGTACAGGTGCCTAATTTCTTTCTTATTATTTTTTAAATCCTCACCCGAGAATATATTTTTTATTGATTTTGGGGAGAGAGAGAGACAGACAGACAGACAGAGACATTTATGTGAGAGAGAAATATTGATTGAGAATTTAGGTCCTCCCCTACGTGCCTTCTAGGGGACAAACCTGCAACCTAGGTATGTGTACTGACTGGAAATTGAATGTGCAACCTTTTGGTGTAAGGGACCACACTCCAACCAACTGAGCCACCCAGCTAGAGCTAGGCACCTGAGTTTTTAAAAAGCCACTTTGGAGCAAAAAGAGTAGGTAATTATTGTGTGTGTGTGTGTGTGTGTTTTGTAAATTATACCTAGTTTTTGTTAGATTGGCAAAAAGTATATACTTTCGTTGTGCAACCGAATTTTAGTAATTTGTTTACATGTGCCGTGAGGTGGAAAGGGTTGAAAATTGCTGACATAGAAGATGGATATACCACAATGACTGCGTCTATTGCTTTTGCCTCTTCCATTCTTTTCTTTGCTTTTCATTTAAAAAAAAAATTAAAGTTCATGGAATTTTCTTTTAACTCTTTCAGCAGTTAAATAAAATTTTATTTTGTTACTCCTTTTAGAGAGAAAGGAGGGGAGAAAGAGGTTAGAGAGAGGAGAAGTTGGGGAGAGAGAGGGAGAGAAACACCAGTGTGAGAAACACCGATTGGTTGCCTCTTGCACATGCCCCGACCCAGGGACCAAACCTACAACCCAGGCATGTGCCCTGACTGGGAATTAAGCTTGTGACCTTTTGGTTTGTGGGACAATGCCCATGTTGGGTATTTAACCTGTGACCCTCCACCTCCAATTTGTGGAACTGTAGCTCTGCTGTCAACTGTGGCTGTTGATTCCTGGTCCAGAGATCCTCTATTTTATCATCTCCAGGCAATAAACCACTTCTTTTTGATTCGATTGGGGACTGGACTGCCAGGAGTTGGAATGGAGATCTGAGGATCTAACTGCCTCTTACATAGACTTTAAACCAGTTGACTCAATTTTAGGTCCTCCTTCATCCCAATTTCCAGATTTCCCAGATGCCCTAAAATCCCGATCTTGTTGGGGGGTCCAGTGATATAAGATGGGCTGTAAAATGGACTGGTTTTAGATTTTCATTGTCCCTCTTGGATTCAGTATTCTCCAGTCCATTAAATAATTTACTGCTTTATAGCTTGTGAAATTCTATTACTGTTTTCTCCTTTTCTACTATCATTCTTACATGTTTATGGCTTAAAAGGTGAAAATTAAATTCATTTAATTGTCATTTTAGTGAGTTAAATTTTTTTTTTTCTTTTACTGATTTTAGGGGGAGGGAAAAGGAGGGAGGCACAGAGGGAGAGAAATATCAATGTGAAAGGGAAACATCAATTAGTTGCCTCTTACACGCACCCTGACTGGAGACTGAACTCGCAACCCAGGCACGTGCCCTGACCAGGAATTGAACCCATGACCTTTCTGTCTGTGGGATGACGCCCAACTAAATGAGCCACACTAGCCAAGGGCTTTAGTGAGGTTTTAGGAAGGAATGAAAGCACGTGTTCAATCTGCCATCTTTATCTGGAAATTTCTGAAACACTCCCCTCCCCCCTTTTTTCTAATGGTTTAACTTTTAAATTTAAACTTTGCATCCTATTATATATTCTCCCTAAAATGGGCAGCTGGTTAATCCAAACCATTTTTGAAAGTTCTGACTCATAAATAACTAATAAGTTAAATTACCAGTAGTGACATTTCTAAATGTAGCCATATCTACCAGCATGGTGTTCCATTCCATTTGTCTCAGGTCTGATAGATGGTTAATGTTGTTAATATATTGAATGAGCATTTATTAGATGGCTCCTTTGTGCATGGCATTGCACCAAGCTCTACTGTAGTAGCGAACTAGCAAATAGCAATAATGTAGGCTGGAATACCAAAAAGACATGATAGGGAAAGGATTCAGATAGTCTTCTATAACTTTGGATTGCTATGCTGTAGTAACTAGAGTCAATTCAGTTGTGTTCTAAAGCAAACATATGTAGATGATCTTTTTGAACAAAAGTCTAAAAGTGAGTATCAGTCTTAAGTATGATTGGTAGGATCCATAGATGTACTTGTTCTGTAGGTCGTTGGAGGTAAGATTTTAGGGCTTACAACAGGTGACTGGGCTGAAGATAAAGATTTAAAAGTCACAGATAGAAGCTAAAGTAATGGAAGTAAATGGACTGGTCCATGGAAAGTGAGGTAAAAGGAGCATTTAAGGGTATTTGGAGGAAGAAGAAACTTCTAGGCAGATCAGAGTGCTCTGCAGCTTCTACTCTTGCAGAAAGTTCAAGTAAAATGAAGCTAAGCATGGAGCAGCTTCTGGGAACATTATTTTTACTGAAAGATTTAGGAAACAAACATTTTTATATTAAGTAAAAACTGCTCCCTATCTCTTGGATAATATTCATCCTAATTATAGAATCATTGACATATAGAGGGATTTGCTGGTTATTTTAGCCTGAGTGACTGTGATAATGTGAATAGTAGTAGACTGGATAGGGCCAGAGCTGGGAGAATTATGGGTCGAAGTAGAACCTGGAAAGATTCAAATATAGGAATATAGGGTTCTTTTACTAGGGATAGATGTTTGATTATGTGAACTTTTAAAAGTGGGTTGATTGATGTGTTGGAGGTCCTCAAGACCACCCCCAGGTTTGATGATTTACCAGGAAGACTCACAGAATTTAACATATAGTTGTCTTCCTGATTATGATTTATTATAGGGAGAGTGTACAAGGCGAAATCAGCAAAGGGAAAGGTTTATGCAATGAAGTCTGGAGGAAACTAGTCACAATCCTCTAAGAATTCTTTCCCTGTGGGGTTACACAGGACACACTTAATTCCTCCAGCAGAATTGTGACATGTGTGAAATTTAGACATTCAGTGCCCAAGATTTTTATTGGCTGGTCACGTAGTCATCCTCTGCTTAGCAGGTACGAAATTCCAGAGCCTCGGAAAGAGAGCAGATGTTCAGTGTAAATCACATGGTTTGTACAAACAGTTCAGGCACAATTCGTCCCTCTCAGCCATCAGGGAGGAGGAACTCTGCTAGTATCTAAGTTCCCAGACTCTAGCCAAGGGCCAACCTTATAAGCTGTCCTTTCTGAGGAGAGCTTATTCAGGCTTGTAGTGTTAACTCTTCTGCACAGTAGTTTTAGGAGGTAGGAAGCCATTTTGAGGGCCAAAGCTAAGTTTAATCTTGGTAAATTTCAGAGGTATCTGATGGCAGAGTTAAGGCTTTACTCAAGTGTAAACTGGTAGTGTATTAACACTAGGCAGAAAACTTAGCCTGTAGAAGATTATAAATTAAGGGTGAGAAGTGTAGTCTGTGGAATATTGGAACTCATGATAAGAAAGCTAGGCATGGAAGGAGAGTGGAGAGTTGTGCTATGTACTGAATTTTGTGTCCCTGGCCCGTAAATTCATACGTGGGAAGCCCATTATTGACTGTTTTTGGAGCCTTTAGAGAGATAATTACAATGAGGTTGTAAGGGTGGGGGTCCTAGTCAGATTGGGTCGGTGGCCTTATAAGAGGAGGAAGAAAGATCTTTTTCCTCTGTCTGAGCATGTGCACAAAGAAGTGGTCACGTGAGCACACAGAGATGGTGGCCATCTACCAGACAGGAAGAGGATGCTCACAGGAACGAAATAGTCCAAAACCTTGATCTTAGGCTTTCCAGCTTCTAAAACTATGAGAAAATAAATTTGTGTTGTGTGAGCCACCCAGTGTATGGTTTTTTGTTATGGCAGCCTGAGCAGACCAGAGTAGGACCTCAGCTTTATCAGGGTGAACTCGAAATGAGATTAATATGGGGCTTGGTTTTTTGTTTTTGTTTTTCACTTTTTGCTGTTTTGTTTGTTTTGTCAGTTTGCTTTTGAAAGTCAGCTAACTAATCCACATACCATCTTTTTCAGTTAGCACAAGTCATTAACCCAAGGTTCTTGGTCTCTGCCATCAAATACCATACTCAATAGCTATATTAGATGATGTAAATTTAAATTAACTAAAATTTAACTAAAATTAAAAACTCAGTCCCGTAGTTGCACTAGCCACATTTCTTGTGTTGAGTAGCTACATGTGGCCAGTGGCTATGATATTGGATAGCATATATATAGATAGAACATTGACATCATTGCAGAGTCTTGTTCATTCCTAGATAGTTGACTCACACCTCTCACTGTTTATTTTCTGTCTCAGTGGTTCTGAATGTTTCTAGGTTTAAGGCATACTTATGAATACTAAAATTTTTGATGAGCATTCTTAAAGGTTTTTAAAACACTAACAGTAAAAAAGTGAATAATAATTAGAGCTGAAGCTCTACTGAAGTGCATTATGTCCTGCTGAGTCTATAACAGTATCTGAGATTATCATGCTCTTTGTTGGTCATGGTTCTACAGTATGTGCCTTTAGAAAAGATGTTTTTCTACGCCTGCTGGATTTGCTTATATATTTGTAGCACAGAGAATTTGTATAAGCACAGATTTGTTCTCTGATACCTGCTTCCCACCTGCTGGATGTTTTTTCTGCTGTCTCCTGGGGGTGGTAAGTATAGATGCTTTAGAAGGAAGCATCAGTAACTGGACTGCTCTGCTAACCAGTGATGGATCTGAGGAATCACAGGCCCAGGGTAGGTCAATGTAAGTGGCAAACAATATGGCATTATCTGGAGTAGATTGTTTCTTGAGATAATAAAAAGTATAATATTGATCAGAAGGTTCATTGATAACCCACCCCACCAATATGTGTTGTGATGTGTAGGCGCTGTTCTCGAGAATCCTCAAGACAGCCCTGTAAGGGATTCCATTCCTGAAGCCAAGTAAAGGCTGCACTCAGAAATTTTGTATAATTTTCTCTGGGTCACTGAACTACTGTCTGGATTTGCTAGATTCAAACCTTTCCATTGGTCTTTGCAGCTTGTGTTTTTTTCCACCCTAATGCAGCTGGGCTTGGCCCTGTGGCCCCACTGCATAGGAGCAGCTCTCCCAAAGGCATGTTCTGTATGAAAGGGGTTCTTTGTGAGTTCTGTGCACATTTAATTCAGGGTAAAGACTGAATAACCTGGAAGGGAAGATTTTTTTTCTTTTATTTTAAAGGATCGTTATTTTAATTTTAATTATATTGAAAACACAGTAAAATATTTTTAAAAAAGGAAAAATCATTCATTTTACCAATATTTATTTTGGAATCATTTAAAGACTTTCCCTGTGCTTGTACAGACATATTTGAACAAAAATGTTATGCTCTTATACATATTTGTCTGCAGCTTTCTCATCTGATTTAAGAATTCAGGGTGAACATCTCTCCAAGTCACTCAGGAATATTCTTTGTGCAGTTAACTGATCTGTGTCACTTTAAAAAGTGTGTTTTTGGTTTCTTTTTAATGGTTATTTTTATACCCACTTTAACCTCTTCATTTTAGCTTATAGGTTTATTTGTGTGTATGGAGTTACTAACAAATAATTGCAAGAGAAGAACAAAGTTTTAAATTTGGCATTCAGCACCAAATGTTTGCTTTTCCCTAAAGATAGAAAGAACCCACTCTGATGCTGTGTTTGTTCTTCTCATCCTCCCATGTCTTGATTTCTCTTCCATTTCATTTAATTTTAACCTCAATACCAGACTTGTTTTATGTAGCCGTTGGCCTGCTGCTGTGGTATCTTTGCCACTGGCTTTCCCTCCAGCCCACAGTCACTGGTGTGTCTCTTGGCAGAGAGTGGAAATAATGGTGGTCCTCTCAATTGACTGTGGAGCACCCCAAGTCAGCAGTAATATTTGACACAACAAGTACCAGGGTGGTATAACCATATGTCCCTGGACTGTGATTTAAAAGTTGTCAGTTGCCCTGTGAGCTGTGGTTTAGCGATAACTTAAGTAAGAGATTGAATTTATTTCCTGCAGGCATCTTTTTCTTGGTCATTGTCTGACATTACTGCCTTATTATTATCTACCTTATTCCCTTTTATTATCATTGGCTTAAATTTTTCTTTTAGTCATTTTACTTTGAGCATTTTTTGTCTTTTCCTTTCTATTTCTGATTTCTCAGACTTCTTCCTTTTTCTTAATCAGCCTTATGCTAATGAGATTTCCTTTCTCCTTGAATATAATCTAGTTTTTCATTGGACAAGGACAAAAAGGTGAGGTAAGGAAGGTGAAGGTAAAATTGCCACCTGCTAATTGTTTAATATAAAACAAGATAATAAGGAACCGAATTCCTTTTGAATTTTTTGTGTTTGGGAGACCATAGGTTTAGCCACACACCTATATCAAGTGGCTTTTATGTGTAGAGCCCTACAAAAAGATGACTGACCAAAGTCCACACTTCCCAGGAGACAGGACACATTGTAGGGGAAAAGACCAGCTCATGCAGAAGGTGCAAGAAAAATATTCTAGCAAAGGTAAAAACAACATGAACGTAAGAAACTGTGATGCCAAGGACACATACATTGTGAATGAATGATAGATAAACATAAAAAGGCTTTCAGAAGGAGATGAGTTTAGATTATACAATGATGTTTACTTTGGTGATAAACAGGGCTATGCTGTCAGTAACTTCTATATGAAGAAAGGTTAAGTATTGACTAAGGAATAGAACCTATTCTAGGGTTTTGTTTCCAGAAGATAATTAAATATGGAAAACAAGTTCAGCACTGAATTAGACAGCTTTTTACTAAAGTGTGGTTTGAATGTGTATTAATTAAGCACTTAAAGGGATATACAAATGAATAAGATAGAATTTCCTAATATTTTTAAAATTATATTTTATTGATTATGCTGTTATAGTTGTCCCAATATTTCCTCCTTTGCCCCCCTCCACTTAACATCCCCCAGTCTATTAGGCCATCCCCAAACCATTGTTCATGTTCATGGGTCATGCATATAAGTTCTTTGGCTATTCCATTTCCTTTTACATCCATATGACTATTCTGTAACTACCTATTTGTACTTCTAATCCCCTCATCTCTTCACCCATCCCCCATGCTACACTCCCATCTGGCAATCATCAAAACACTCTCCATATCCATGATTCTGTCTTTGTTGTTCTTGTTTTCAGAGTTTGTATTTTAGATTCAATTGTTGATAGGTTGTTAGATTCAATTATTGCCATTTTATTGTTCATAGTTTTAATTTTTTTCTTAAGTCCCTTTAACATGTTATATCATAATGGTTTGTGATGATGAACTCCTTTAGTTGTTTCTTGTCTGGAAAGCTCTTTATCTGCCCTTTGATTCTAAATGATATCTTTGCTGGGTAGAGCAATCTTGGCTGTAGGTCTTTGCTTTTCGTGACTTTGAATATTTCCTGCCAATCCCTACTAGCCTGCAAAGTTTCTTTTGAGAAATCAGTTGACAGTCTTATGAGAACTCCCTTGTGGGTAACTAACTTCTTTTCTCTTGCTGCTTTTAAGATTCTCTCTTTATCTTTAACCTTTGGCATTTTAATTATGATGTGTCTTGGAGTGGGCCTCTTTGCATCCATCTTGTTTGGGACTCTCTGTGCTTCCTGGAGTTGTATATCTATTTCCTTCACCAAATTAGGGAAGTTTTCTTTCATTACTTTTTCAAATAGATTTCCAGTTTCTTTCTCTTTCTCTTCTTCCGGCACCCCGATGATGTGAATGTTGGACCTCTTGAAGTTGTCTCAGAGGCTGCTTACACTATTCTTGTTTTTTGTATTCTTTTTTCTTCTTGTTCTGATTGGTTGTTTTTTGCTTCCTTATGTTCCAAGTCATTGATTTGATTCTCAGCATCATTACTGTTGTTTCCCTGTATATTGTTCTTTATTTCAATTAGTATATCCTTCATTTCTGAATGGATCTTTTTTATGCTGTTGAGATCCTCACTTAGTTTCTTGAGCATCCTTATAACCAATGTTTTGAACTCTGCATCTGATAGATTGCTTATCTCCATTTTGTTTAGTTCTTTTTCTGGAGTTTTGTTCTGTTCTTTCATTTGGGCCATGTTTCTTTGTCTCCTCATTTTGGCAGCCTCTCTGTGTTTGTTTTTCTGTATTTGATAGAGCTGCTCTGATTTCCTATCTTGGTAGTTTGGCCTAATGTAGTAGGTGTCCTGTAGGGTGCAGAGGCATAGCCTCCGCTGTCACCGAAGCTGGGTACTTGAGGAGTGCCCTTCATGTGGACTGAGTACACTCTCCTGTTGTAGTTGTGCCTTGATTGCTGTTGGCAGGTCAATTGGAGGGATTTATCCAGGCCAGTCATCCACAAGGACTGGCTATGACCACTGACCACCAACCTCTGTCCTCTGTGGAGGATGAGATGTGCAGAGGCAGGGTGGTGGTACTCCAATGTGATCTCTAGGTGTCCACTGGGTACACAGACTCTGGGAATTCCCAGGTGGTGCATGCTTGTGTTCTGCTTAGGGCCTCCCTGTGTGAGCTGTAAAGCAATCTGAGATGGCTACTACTTGTGCTGGGCTTGGAGATCCCCAGGGTACACGAAGACGTGAATCTAGGCTGACTGTTGCTAGTGGTGGGCCTGGGGCCACTTAGCAAGAGGTATGGGGACTGGCATCTCACTGAGGCTGGTTGTTGGTTGGTTGATAGGATTAGGAGATATGAGCCAAGCCCAGCCATTTGTGGAAAAGTCACAGTTAACAGTTTGGGTGGTCCTGTACGTTGGCTGGGATGGATTCTCAGGGGATCTCCAGGGTGGGGCAAACAGTGTTAACCAGTTTGATGGAGTCTTAGATAGGATACCTGCCTGTCAGCTTTGTGGCTCTGTGGCGAGGAGGTCTCAGGAAAGGGACAAGGGCCTCTGCCTGTTTTTTTGTTGGAGAGAAAGCTATCTCCCAGCTCCTGTCTTACACTTCAGTTCTTCCCTGTATGCTATTAGTGCCTTTCAAGCTGCTATCCTAGTGCTGGAGCTCAGAGAGAGTGAGTCTGAGTAAGTCCATGTATAGATTTTTTAAGGGGAACTACTTGGAACCCAAGAAGTTTCTTTCACTGGTTTTTGCCAGTCCCCACTGGTTTTTGCAGCCAGAAGTTATGGGGACTTATCTTCCTGGCACTGGAGCCCTGGAGTGGGAGGCCTGGTGTAGGGCTGGGACTCCTCATTCATGATATATCCCTCTCGAATTTTTATCTACCACATGCCTGTTCCATTTAGCTGCCCCTCCTACCAGTCTGGATGGAAATGGTTTCTTTAATCCCATAGTTGTCAGACTTCCATTCAACTTGATTTCTGATGGGTCTGAGTGATGGTTGTTCTTTGTTTTAGTTGTAATCTTGATGTGGTTGTGCGAGGAAGTGAGCTGTGTTTACCTATGTTGCCATCTTGACTGGAAGTATCTAAAATGTTTTTTATGTTTGGGTAAATTCTAGTTGAAACTGGAAAAATTTCAAATTTTATTATTGCTCATTACAAGTTATTGGGATTTTCATGTTCTGTTAAAAATTCAGTAGATTTTAGAAACTAGTTATTAATTGATCTCAATTCTATACATTTTAGGTTAAATCAAGTTAAAAGTAGGGTAAATTGTATGTGTCCATAAGCTCAGACTAAAACTATATTTTTTCTTGTCAGCACTAGAATAGGAAGAAAACTGGTCTAAGACATGACTATAATTAGGATCTTACTCAAAACCACATATACTATAGTATCTTTAAAGCTTGCAACCAAAATGTAGAATCATTGTGTTTTATAGCACTTGAAACTACATCTGATATTATTGTTTATGTCTGTGCTGTTCTGATCAGCTTTCTTATTGCTTCAGTGGTGCAGGAATGACTCTTATCTTTAAGTAGTATACATTGCTTGACTGCAGAGATGGCATCAGTTTTGAATCTACTAAGTAAAAGAAAACTAGGATAATAGTAATCTTGCCAGTTTGTTTTTACTGATTTTTATCTACTTTGAATGACTAAAATTCTTGTAAAGGTGGCAGACTGACCCTAGAAATTAGAGCCAAGAACAGAATGGGTGGGTACTTCTCCCATTGCATACCACAGGTCTCCTGATTTTTCCCAGGAGACCCAGTGTTAGTTCTTCCTGGGTATAAGACTTTGTTCCCTTAATCTAACTATTGTCACAATTAACCTCCCTCCTCTCCTCTTTTTTTTTCAATAAAATGTCCACATGTCAGTTAAACTCTCCATTATTGTTACATTCTTCTTGTCCTTGCCCCGGTCCTCCTCCCCCCTCCCCCATCCTCCCTGGGGTATCTCATCCATGTGTTGATGGTTCTTAAATCTATGCCTTCAATTCAGATCTGCCTCCTAGCCTTCATACTCACATGCCACATTGCTTATTAAACATTCTCACTTGGATGCCCCATACATTGTGAATGGATGGTAGGTAAAACTGGAAAGACTTTAAGAAGGAAATGGATTTTGAATATATAGAGATGTTTATGTTGGTGATAAATAGGGCTATAATGTTATCTTATATTCAAGATGTCCAAACTGAACTCATCCTTTTAAGTATTTCCTTACTCTTTAGTTTCCTCTCCTAGTACATGGCAGTACCATGTACCTAGTTCCCTTATCAACAACCTGCGCTCCATCCTGATTCCTCTCTATTCCTTTTTTGCTGTGTTCAGACAATAATTTTGTGTATTCTACCTATTAGTTTTCTCTCATATCTGGGTACTTTTCTCCATTCCTGTATGCTACTAGATTAGACCTCGATTATTAGAAGATGGTCCTTCATCTTTTGGCGTGGTCTTCCTGTTTCCCCTTCTAGTCCATTATCTACACAGTTTCTTTGTTATTTTTCTAAAACACAAATCTGATAATACCACTTTCTGTTATAAAAATTCTCCAGTGGTTTCTCATTACTCTGAGAATAAAGTCCAATCTTACCTCATTTTATAAGGTCCATTCAAGTCTACTTATTGCTTGCCTGAGCAAGGTGATAGCCTTGGTCAAAGAGCTGAAGTTCCCCCTAACAGTTACCATTCATGACACTGTTTTTTGGGTTTTTTTTTTTTAGTGAAAACCAAGAAATTTTATCGTGGTCTGTGGTCCATTAGTAAACCTATTCTGATCTGTGCTCCCCTCTTCCTAAAGATACATTATATGTAGCAGAAGATGGTTGTAATACTTGGCAAATTCCTTTGATAAATCTCTCTAGATGTTATGTTTGATGGTGTCTTAATGTTTTATTGCAAACTACAGAGAGCCTACCTCCTGAGCCTGACTCTAAAATAAAGTCATGGAGATATTAAATGTTACTACAGCCAGAAGAGGTAATAGAAGAGTTAATATCTGCTGCATAAGAAGCAGTTGCCCAAACATGCCAACAGAGGTTTATGGAGGATGTGGGTGTTAGGTTCACCTAAAAGAGTAGAATTCCTAAAGGTCTCAAGACTGAAATAAAGATGAAAGAAACAGAGGAAAGAATGTTGCTAGTGGAGGGATAATAAGGGTGAGGTCAAAATATGAAAATACCAATAAAGTAATACTTCAGCTGTTCTCTATCTTGAGATACCCTAAAATGTTTGTCTTCATTATTAAGAAGTTAATATAGGGTTCACCTAGAAGAGTAATCCCTGATTTTGCAAGATTATAAAAATTGGACGCCATATGTTTTATTACTCTCTGCTTTTGTCTATAGACAGGTTCTCCTGCCTCAGTTTTCAGCACACGCTGTCCCCCTACCACTTTCTTTATTCTCCTTCAAGTCTCTCACGTTTGGTTTAATATGTTTTTCCACTATCTGTTTTGTTTCTGATCTTATTGCTGGTGGCCACCCAGAGGTCAGAAGAAACTCGCTGAAGGTTTCTTACCTGCTCTTTTCATTATTTCACCTGGGGTACAGCCACAGGCATGAGTAGTAATATGGAACATTGTCATTACTCATGTAGAGTCACTTTGCATTCAAATAGATGACCCACGCTTCTGTAGTAATACTATGTAATATTGATTTGATTTTAATGGCAGAATTTTATATTACTAGGCATTTATTTATTGAAGCTTAATTCACATAACTCAAACCACCGTTTTAATCATTTTAATTTCAGTAGCATTGTGTATTCACATTGTTGTACAACCATTATCACCAATTCCAGAACATTTTCATTACCCCAAAGAAGAAACCCCTTACTCGTTAAGCAGTCACTCCTCATCTCCCCCTTTTCGTTCTTCTTTACCCTCCACCCCCACTTTGGTAACCTTTAATATGCCTCTGTTCTTGTAGAGTTGCCTATTCTGACATTTTATATAAATCGAATCATGCAGTGTGTGGCTTTTCGTGTCTGCGTGCTTTTCCTTAGCATAGTTTCGAGGTGCAGCCATATTGTAGCATGTGTCAGTATTTCATTCCATTTTACGGTTAAATAACATTTCATGGTATATGTTGCCTGAGCAAGGGCTCCCTGCCTGATGTGCATAGAGGCCAATACTATGACAGTGGTTTTTGAGAAAAGAAAGGGGTTTATTGAGAGGTCTACCAGTGAAGAGACAGGAGGCAAGGCTCAAATCTGTCACACACAGCCTCTCCCACCCAACAAAGTTTTGGGGTAGAATTTAAGGGGTTAGGGAAGAACAACTTAGTATACGGAAGCACTGGTGGGCTGGATTTCAATCAGAGGGCTTCAGCAATGGATCTTCCCAGACAATGCACCCTTCACTTCAGAAAGAATTCTGGTGATGGAGTTCTGGTCAAGTGCCAGCTTTTTGGCTCTGTGCAGGGGGAAGCGGGGGGCGGGGTTGGGGAGGAGAGCTCACAAAACTTTGGTTCCAGGTGTTATTGAAGGTCAAAGTTCTCTCCTCTGCTCATGTCTCACCTGCACAACATTTTGTACTCTTGTCTCTGAAGGATCCACTCAGTATTATGTTATAAACAGGATAAAGCCAGTTTGAACTGGTTTTGTGGTTACATATGAGATATACCATATGATGAATATTTAGGTTATTTTCACTTTTTGGCTATTAAGAATCATGCTGTTATGGACATGTGTACAAGTTTTTGTTTGACTGCTTATTTTTGATTGTCTCGGGTATGAATACCTAGGCATAGAATTGCCAGGTCATATGTTTACCTTTTTGAGGAACTGCTAAACTCTTTTCCACAGTGGCTACACCATTTTATATTCTCACCAGCAATGCACGCATGTTCTAATTTCTCTACAACTTGTCAACAATTATTATTTTCCTTTGTATTACTAGTATTACAAATGATTTTCATTGATACAACAATTAAAGTCTGATAATTTTAGTTATATCTTGCTATATAATTTGTACTTTAGTGGTATTGATAAAGATCTCAACATATTTTTTATTAAGGTCTTTCATATTTATGAATGATTTAATTTAAACAGATTCATACAGGATTTTAAACTTTTCTTCAAAGTAGTAATCTTTTTCCTTTATGCTATTTTTTTGATTCTTCTTTAAAATGGATACCTAACTCATTAATTAAAAACATGTTTTATTGGGATAAAATAAACATACTATAAAAGTTAATTATTTTAACCATTTTAAGTGTACTGTTCAGTGGCATTAAGTACATTCGCATGGTTGTGTAACCATCATCACCATTCATTTCTGGAAATGATTTCATCTTCCCCAACTGAAGTTCTCTACCCATTAAACAATAACTCTCCATTACCCCACTGCCCGCTGTCCCTGGCAATCACCATTCTTTCTTTCTCTATGAATTCGACTCCTCCAGGTACCTCATGTAAGTGGAATCACACAGTATTTGTTCTTTTGTGTTTGTCTTACTTCACTTAGCCTAATGTCTTCAAGTTTCATCCATGTTGTAGCATATGACAACATGGATAATATTCCTTTTAACCACTGAATTCTATCCCATTGTATGTATATGTCACACTTTGTGCGTTCATTCATCTGTTGATAGACATTTGGACTATTTCTACCTTTTGGCTACTGTGAATAATGGTGTTGTGAAAGTGGGTATACATATTCCAATCCCTGCTTTCAGTTCTTTTGCATATATACTCAAAGGTGGAATTGCTGGATCATATGATAGTTCTATGTTTAATAAAACAGTCATACTGTTTTCCACAGCAGCTGCACCATTTTATATTCCCAACAGCAATGCCCAAGGGTTCCAATTTCTCTACAGCTTTCTTTTTTTAAAAAAAGATTTTACTTATTTGTTTTTTGGAGAGAGGGGAAGGGAAGTAGAAAGAGAGGGAGAGAAATGTTTATCGGCTGCCTCTCGAATGCCTCCAGCTGGGGATCCAGCTCATAATCCAGATGTGCCCTGACTAGGAATGGAACCTGAGCTTCACCAGCACTCTTATTTTCTGTTTTGTTGGTTTGTTTTAATGACAGCCATTGTAATGGGTATGAAATGGTATCTCATTGTGGTTTTGATTTTCATTTCTGCAATGATTATTGATGTTGAACATCTTTACATGTGCTTATTGGCCAGTTCTATATCTTGTTGGGGTAATGTCTATTCAAGTTCTTTGCCTATTTTTTAATGTTTGTTTTTTTGTTGTTGAGTCTTTAATAGGTGTTCTTTATATATTTTGCATATTAACTCCTCAGATATATGCTTTCCAAATACTTTTTTCTTATTCTTTGTGTCGTCTTTTAACTCTCTTGATAGTGCCCTTTGATGAACAAAAGTTTTTAATTTTTATGAAGTCTAGTTTCTCTTTTTTTTCTTCTGTTACCTCGACTTTTAATGTCATATATTAAGAATTCTTTACCAAGTCCAGTGTCATGAAGATTTTTCCTTGTGCTTTCCTCTAGGAGTTACATAGTTTTAGTCCTTATATTAAGTTAATTTTATATGTGGTATAAGGTTAGAGCATGTTAATTTTGAAGGCTTTTTAAAAATATACACCTTTACAGCTGTGAATGCTTTACTTACCTCCCACTTGTTTTGATTGTGGAACTATTTCATCTCTTTTTGGAGTTTTGTCAATTTTTGCTTTACCTAATAAAATACTCTATTATTTGGTATATACAAATTTAAAATTATTACAGCATTCTGGTGATATGGATTTTGTCATTATGAAGTGATTCTCTCTGGGAATGATTTTATTATAAGCCAATTTTATTTAGTAGAAATAGTTATACCAGCTTTCTTCATGATTTCTTTCTTTCTGTTATTGGTTGTAGTCATAGTTCACCTTTCTTTATCCTTAATTTTTAGTTTTGACTCTGATAAACACTGTACTTTTGGATTTTAAAAGTTCAACCAGATCTTTTTTTTTCTAACTAGATCTTTTAGTCATTTACATTTCATGTGACCAGTGACATAGTTGGATTTAAGTCTGCCTTTTATTTTCTTTCTTCTTTTAGTTCCAACTAGTTCGCATTCCATTTTCTCTCCTTTCTTACGTTCCTTTTGATTGATGATTTTGAAAAAAATGATTCCACAGTTATTTCTATTTGTTTCAAAATTTATATACTGCATGTCTGTTCTTTTAATGGTTATCCTAGTAATTGCAACATACATATTTAATTTATAAAAGTCTGAAATTACCTTTTGTCTTCTCTCGGACGAAATAAAGAATTTAGAACAATTTAATTCCTTTAGAACAATTGTTTTTTTTCCTCGGTTCTTTATTACCTCTTCTATTTCCACATTTCCCCTGGGATAATTTTCTTCTACCTGAAGAACTTCTCTTAGAATTTTTCTCTGCTGGTTTGTTGGTGACCTCTCCTACTTTTAAAATCCGCCTGATAATGTTTTTATTGCTGCTTCTTTTTAAAAAATATTTTTGCTGGGTTAGCGTTCTGGGTCAGCAGTTTCATTCAGAACATTGTGACTGCCTGTATTTAAGATTTCTTCTTTGCCTTTAGTTTTCTGCAGTTTCACAGAATATTTTTTTTCTGAGGAATGTCTGGGAAATATTTCCCAGAGTTTCCTCTTGTATTGAGCTGTAGCTACCCCCCCACACAAAACAAACCACCGAAATTTCGAAGTTTTATGCTGAGCACTTTGCTGAATCAACTTGTAGTGATGTGTAGATGTGCCCTGCTGTAGCTTATATGCAAATAAAGGTTATATGCAAATACTGAGCCATTTTATATAAGGCACTTGAACATTCATGATTTCGGTATCTGTGGGAATTCCCGAACCAGTCAGTCCCCAACAGATACTGAGGGATAACTGTGCTTGTTGATTTATGTATACTTCAATGGCAGGAGACAGATAGATAGTGCTATATGTGCTTCTGAGCATTTATCTCAGTGGGCATTTTAATGATTCAGAAAATTAAAAAATGAAATGCTGAACCCTCTGTAGCTTTGCTGAGAACTGTGGAGACACACTAATAAAATATAGAAGGGGAAACCATAGATTGAAATGAATCTTACATGAAGTAAAACTTGGAGCAGCAGAAAACTGTGAAGAAAGAGGAGTGTGATTGGAAATAAGAAAAGGAGTAGGTGCTGTAGGACTGGTCAAATGGAAGCACTAGATGCAAATGATCAACAAACTTTCATCAAGGTGGAAGGCATAGGAAATATGTGTCATGGCAAGAGCTTCGCAGTGCAGGATATCAGGACCATGTGGTAAGTCCTGTACGTGTTACCTGTTTTGAGAACGTGTAAAAGGAAATTTATCTAAAACACACAACCACAGGTACCTGTAACTTGCTAATGGAGTTTATTATCGTTGTATGCTAAGATAAGGCCTTGAAATGGTCTACTGGGTTTCAAGTATATGGACAGATAAATAAAATACATTGATATCTTATTTATAACTGTTTAAGATCTGCTGGAACACATGGTCATTACAATAGCCATGGAAAGTTGAGTTTTCTCCTATTTATGGTCTTAGCAAAGACATAACAACTTACATAAAAAAAAAGACACGCTCAACTTGGAGTGTGAAGTTGTAAATAAAATCATACTTTACAAATTAGGCTTTCTTGCTGAAACATTAGCCTATGTTTTGGAGAAAGCAAGAATGTTTTTACGTAAAAAGAAACAACTCTTTATCCCATTCATTAATATTAAATGCCAAACATTTTACTTTTATGTCAGATATCCCTGTTCTAATACACAGATTTTTAGTAACTGGGAACATGAATCTGTGCAGCTGAGAAATTTCAGAGCTCTTGAGAGAAGTTATGAATTGAATTTGGGAAAAATGGGGGAACTTTATCAACTAGTAGTAAACCCAATTTTACTACTATATAGCAATGGAAAAAAATCTTATCTGAGATACTTGGGAATATATCTTGAATTTTTATAGGACAAAGGAATATAAAAATCCACTATCTTGGGTATCTATCTTGAATTTTTATGACAAGGGAAATAGAAATACGTTTATATTCAGCAAAAACACACACACACTTACAGATGTGCAGTTCTTGTCTAGAACTGTCTGACTTTTTTGTTGTCAACAAAAAAGAAAAATTTCTAGTTTAACTCCTTGAAGGCAATTTGAATGGTTTCCATTTTGGAAATTATACAATTTCATATTAAGTAGTGGGTGGTAAGGTGGTCAGATGGAAGTGTTCAGTTCGTCCAGCATCATCAGATTGATTTGACAAATGGAATTCTTTTTAACTGTGCGGAAAGCATTTCGCTTTCTTTTTCCTTTGGCAGGGGCAGACATTGTCTGTGGCTTCCTCACAGAAGTGTGAGTGGGTAAACTTGGGATGTGTAAATAGGAACAGCAGACAGAGAGGTTGTCTCTGACTGTTGGAAAGGCTTAACTGGGAATCTTAGAATGAGACTGTTGATTCTGATGATGTGGCATGAGACCAGATTGTTAGAGAGTCTTGAGAGAGGAAGTAAGCAGTGTGGTCATAAATGAAGAATAAAGTGCTCAGAATACAGTGATAGTTCTTCCTTAAGAAAAGACCCAAGATGTTAGGTTGAGGTTCCTGAAAAATTTGCTTTTGATATGGATAAAAACAAACACCTTTATTATTCAACCTTTATTTCCTCTTGAAATAAAGGTTGACGAAATAAATTGATGACGTTTCATCAATGATTTGTAATGTAGATGAGCATGTGATGTGTTTCTTAGCTAATGGCTCTACCTTTTATGATGTATGATCTTGAGCAAGATATTTAACCAGTCTTTGCCTCAGTTTCCTCATCTATAACATGGGGTGGTGGGACCCTGACCGGTGTGGCTCAGTTGGTTGGGCATCGTCCTGCAAGGCAGAAGGTCGCAGGTTTGATTCCAGATCGTGGCACATGCCTGGGTTGCTGGCGTCCGTGTTTGGGGTGCATGTGGGAAGTGGTCAGTCCATGTTTTTCTCCCACATCGATGTTTCTCTCCCTCGCTTTCTCACTCCTTTCCCCACTGTCTAAAGATAAATAAAAAACAAATCGGGGTTGTGGAAATTGAGATATGTCTAAAGCTCCTATAATTGTCCTTGGTGTAGAATAAGTACTGTATTAAGTGTTAGCTACTATAATAATTATTATTTAATCATCATCATCATTTTTATTTCAGTAGATTAAGAGAGCCTCTTGAAGAGGAAGCTATTTGCTTCCTCTAATAACTTTAGTATATTTGATATGTTTTTACAGAAATGAATCAGGAATGAATTGTTTAGTGTTTAAGGTGATTTATAACATGTCCATGTTACCTTTGAAAAATTAATTTTTGAAAAATACTAGTAACTATAGATGATTTTTATTTTCTTAGCATTTTTCCAGATTAAAACATGAACCAGTAAATGTCAAATAAAACCATATAGCCAACTGGGGCCATTTAGTGTAGGGACAAGGAACTATACATGCCACAGTGATCCCTGAGGACATTATATATACAAAGCTGTACAGTAATTCCTAATGGTGGCCAGCCCCCAAGTCATCCCAGTTTTAGGATGGTGTTTTAAAGGGGAATTGTGTAATTGCTTTTGAAAAAAAGATTTCCATTTGACACTTAAAATTCCTCTGTGATTGTAGCAACTTCTGTTAGGTTTAGTATATTCTTAGTTGCATTGAAATGAAAGAGTCGTGTGTTTTTTTCAAAGTTAGCATGAGAGTCATAGAACTCTTAACCTTTTTTCCAGACTTTCATATTCCTCTTGTCTTCTCTAGTATTGTACATAGTGTGTTATAGGGCAGTGATGGTATGAAGCTGCCCTGTCTTTTTTGTTTTGTGAACCTAGCTTTTTTGTTGTGGTAAGTTTGTTTTGTTATCTTATACAGTACCACCATTTATCCAACAAATTCTCTTACCTGTGAAGAACAAAGTAGAAGATGGATGATAATTTAGATTTTTGTATTTAAATGCTTGAAGTTACTACTTTAGTACTCCTCGAAATACACATAATCTCCATATTTAGAGATGGCCTAAGAACTGCATAGGAGGTACTCAAGTACATGTGTATTGAATGATAAATAAATGAATTAATCTAGATGTGATAATATTGAAAAGAGCAACATTTCTTCCACCTTTCTTCTCAGGAGCGTGGGAACCTTTCCTGGAAGCTCCCACTTCAGTCTCCTTGTAACACTGTGGTCAGGGTCCAGTCACTGATGAGCGGTGTGCGTTTCCCTGATCAACTTAGGTGGGATGAGTGTTCAGGTTGCAAACCACAAGACCATTTCATTATAAAAAATAATACATGGTTATTATAGGGAATTTGGAAAATAATGAAAAAATATATATAGTTAAGAAAATAAAACATGACATTGCACAGAGAAATCTGTTGTTAACAATGTGTTTAGCTTTGCAGTTTTTGGTTGTATATTTATATATTTGTGTGTATAAAAGAAAATTAGAGTCATATTACACATAGTATTTTATAATCTTAAATTTATAATCATTTTTCCAGGTCACTAAATCATTTTCTCTAAAAAGAGGAATGGTTCATTGTGTTCCTTTATATGGCTATATTACAACGTACTTAATTCCCTTTAGAGATTTAGATCGTTAGTTTTTTACTCCTGTAAATATGCACTGATATTGTAAATATGTCAGTCATTGTGTGTATCTCTGCTTATTTCCTCAGACTCAATTCCTAGAATTGGATTAATGGATGAAAGGGCGTAAACACTTCCAAAGCTTTTGATATACTGTTCCGACTACCATCCAGAAAACTTGTACCAGTTATGCTCCCACAAGCCTGTATATGAGTGACTCTTTGACTGTATTCTTGCCAGCACTGGAATTATTTTTTTAGTTGCTAATTTTATAGGGGAAAAATGGTAGTTTTTTGTTTTACTGTGCTTTTATTTGATTACCAGTATTATTAAATACATTTTCATTTAGTCAACAATCAGTAGATATCTGTTGAATGAAACAATAAATATGTGTTTCTTGATATGTAGATTATCTATTCACATCCTTTACGTGGCACTATTATTATTTTTTAAACTTTTTTTGTTCCAATATATGTAACATGAAGAACAAAGTATGTTAATAGTTAAGTGTAAAATCCATAGAATTTATGACATTCTATTTTACGTTTACTCCAAATATTAGTTTATATAGTTTATAATATTATAATAATTTTAAATTATAGAATCTCAGAGCCTACTTTGGTTGAGTATGTTATTCCATCATAGTTACATCCTCCTTGGGCCTCCTAATTACATATAGACTTCATCCCTGATAATGACTGAGAAATACATTGTTTCTTTCCAGATTTCTTATTTAATAAATGTCTTTGGCTCTTCCTCATACTTCTTTGCTTAGGTAAAATAGCATTTTATTTATCTTTATTTTTCCCTAGCTATCACAGTTTTTTCCCTTCACAGAAAGAATTTTAAATTATTTTCTTTTTAAAAAATGCTCTTCCTCTTATTCCTTGGTTCAGGTTTTTTTTCTTTATTGTGTCGTGTGTGTGTGTGTGTGTGTGTGTGTGAATGAACTAGAATAAACATTTTCCTGTTATTTATTGACAGTTATAAGTACTGTTTATTGTTAACATTTATCTCATTTAATCTTTTTAGGTCTATGAGATTAGTATCATTTCATCTTTCTTTGGGAGAGAGTTGTAATATTTTGGGCTACACAGCTAACAGTGGTAGAGCTAGGATTAGAACCTAGTTTGCTTGTGATGTATTTGGTTTTCAAATTATAAAGTATACTGCTTTTGGTCTTACACATAAAAAGAGGCTGAACTGAACTTTCTGTTGAGAAATTTACAGCTTATTTAAATTTGGTTCTTGCTCTCAAGTAGACTCTTCTCCCTGTTATTTACAGCTAGAAAAATAGAAGGCCTCAAATATAATTTAATATAACATAATATAACCAATAAAAACCATACCACTTTTACAGTCGTTTTGTTGTAAACTAGTGTTTATACAACCCATGACTTGACAGCCTACCAAGCCATCTTATGTTACCATTTTTTTCATGTAGCAGGAACTGGCTTAGCAAAATCTTGAAACCTCTGACTCCAATATTTGTGGTGGAGTAAAGTAAACGACTCTGGGGCTCTCACGTTTGTGTGGTGCACGGCCTATCCATGATGTTGGTGCTTATTCTCACTGTTGACTCCCCTGCTTTCAGGAGCAGTTTTGCTGGCTTTCCAGAGAGATCATTTCTACCTACTTTTTTTTTTAAGAAGTGCAATAACTAATGATAGTAGCTAACATTTTTTGAGTGCTGGCAATGTACAGGTCTAAGTGCTTCCTGTATATTTATACATTTTATTATTCACAGTAATTCTAGTATGTTTTCCATTTTACAGAGGCAGAGACTGAGGGGCAGAGAGGCTAAATAACTTCCCAAGGTCACAGGGCTAGTATGTGACAGATTATGGATTCAAACCTTGGCAGCCTGCCTCCAGAGTCAGCTTCCTTAATTGCTCTGTTATGCTGATATTTGTTAGATGAATAAAACAGAGGTATGGGTGACTCAAATAGCTGTTCAGGTTTTTTGGGAAAGGTTTGACCTTATGCCTAGTGGCAGCTCAAAATAGTTAAGTAATTGCCATTCATTAAATTCTTAACTCACATAAAATGGGCTTTTTGCCTTGTACCTAATGTTGTAGTGTAACACTATGAATTAAACATACACTTTTGTGTCATACAAATTTAGGTAATCTTGCATTTCCAATATGCAAACGTTTCCCTATAAAGACAGTGTTTAAAACAATACTTTAGGAGTGGATTCAGAATCAAAGTAATCGTCACAGAATGATCAACTAAGTAATCTGGTTAGTGATCTATAATAGGTAGTGTAGACAATGTCTTAATTGGTTCTGTACTTACTCCATCCTTTATTACTAAAACAGCAGGTAAACTATTTGGGAATTATCCAAGCTGGCTATAGGCAGAATTTGTCCTTCCATCTATCACTGTCACCTTGGTCTCTTCTGCCCTTCCCCATCACTAGGTAGGGTGAGATGTACCTATCACCTTTTTTCACTGTCTACAAGTCCCTCCTAAGATATGCACGTTAATGTTTAAAAGTGTGGTACCTCCTCTCTCCGGGTATCTTCATTTAATGAAAAAAATCAAAGTCTGGTCTACAAGGTTAATTTTGAGATTTGCCTCACTTCGTTATGAGACTCAGGAGATTTCTCCTTCTATCCTTGTCTGTTTTTTTTTTTTTTAATCTGTATTTTTTTATTGTTGTTCAAGTACAGTTGTCTCTATCCTTATCTCTTTTCTGCCAGTCTGTCTGTTTTGCTGCCAAGTCTGGGCCTCAAGAAGGAGGCTTGGGTGGCCCATCTTACTACTAATGGCAGGACGTAATGATAATGGTGAGTGGTGGAAGTGATTAACTGTTGAACACCCGTTTCATTTTACCTTCCTTCTCTTGTCATGGAGAAGTAGTAAATAACTGAAAACGTGGTGTATTATCCCTTACCATCTAGTACTACCCTGTGTCCTTTGCCAGGCCTCCTCACTGTCTTTCATCTGAACTATTGAGGTTGGTGAATTGACTAAACTGATGATTCCACCCCAGTTTTTGGAAATGGTTGATGGTATAGTTTTTGCCTATTTGGAAGGCAAATTCAGATGGGATACAGTTGCTCCTCCATTTGTTCCAAAGGCAGTAGTGTATGTGAGGGAGTCAGCTACTGGCCTGAATTCAGGTCATTAGTAACACTACTTAGTATGGTATCACTAGTGTGCCTGGGAGAGAATATGGTTTAGGATCATAAGTAACATGTGAAGAGTAGAGAGATCCAGAAAAATAAATATACCCTTGTCCTTCATCATTTGCTGAGGCATCTTCCATTACCTCTTTGGACTTAGAATTAGAACTTTTTCTTTGTTAATGGTCAAGACCAGTCTATCAGGGCAAGGACATTATGGTTAGAATGTCAGTTTCAGCTTTTAAAATGGCGCGGGGGTAGGCTTTTGTGGTATTTGGGGTGTGTGTGTGTGTGTCACATTTGAAAATACCTCAAGTACCAATGGTCCTGGGCTTTGCATGATGGCTAGAGGAAGAAGAGTCCTCAGCAGGGCTGACTTAGGAGGAGCTACTGGAGAAAGGAAGAGTGATGCTTGTGAAACTAAGGGAGGAGAGTGTGTTTAGGGCAAGTACTGTGAAGAGTGTTCCATACTGCAGAGTAGGTAAACAAGGTAAGGCCTGAACAATTAATGTTGGACTTGTCCTAGGAGGCTGATAGCACAGAGTTGCTGTTGACCCTTGACCTTTGTCCAAAAAGCTTCAGTGTGATGGTGGCAACAGAAGTCATTTCTGGAAGCTGAAGAGCAAACAGTTACTGAGAAAATAGAGTCAGCAGTGAGTGAGTATAGATTCTTCTTTCAAATAGCATGACTGTGAAGGGAAAGAAGGAAGTAGGATGACACAATCAAGGATATGTCTTTTCCTTTCATTCTTTTTTACGTTGGAGAAAAGAGTATTTTAGTAGGCCAAGGGAAAAGGTGGTGATGGACAGGGAGAACAATGGATAGAGAAAAGTCTTAAATGAGAAGAGAAGGGATGGGAATAGAGCGTGGGTGGGAAAAGAGAGAAAGCCAAGAGACCTCAGGTAAGCAGGAAATGGTGCAGTTTCATTTTGAAATGAGTCAAGTTTGGGGAAGTTGAGAACACTTAGGACAGACAGTTCAAAAGATGGAGAAACTGCTTCTGACTGAGTTAGAATACAGTGAACACAAGCATTCAGGTAATAGAATTTCAAAAGATTCTGCAATAAAAGTGCATATAATTTAAGATTATGTGTTTAAGTATTTCTCTGAATCTTTTAAATTATTTCTAGTACATAATTGATTAAAATGACAAACATTTTATAAATTTTGAAAATAATCTGTTAAATATAAAGGTAAAATTTAATGTGAACTGCGGCTCTTAATGAAATAGATGTGGGATGGTGGTGGTGATATTTTCAGTGGGGCCTTGAGAAATATTGATACGGGTGCCAGTCATTTAAATGGTCCCTCTTTGGAGCCCTGATTTATATTCCTTATTGTGTACCATAGTATGAGTCAGGAATGGCTTCTGTAAAGGGAAAACACACTTCCCTTCCTGTGTGTCTTCTCTTCTCTTAATAATCTATCACAGAACATTTCTCTTCACTTCTCACACTTCTGGTTACCAAATATTTATGGGTTTCCCCACACCAACCAATTCTCATACACCAGGCAGGGTCCTACAATTTCACTCAATTCTGACACTGTCTACCTAGAGATGGCATTAGATCCCATAGGTCAAGGGCTCAGTTCCACAAGACTCCCCCTCCCCCTCCTCCTTCAGACACAGTTACAGTCGAAGGGTGGTTCCCACAACCCCCTCCTTGGTTTTGATTGATTTGCTAAAGCTGCAGGAAAACAGTTACTTACTACATCACCAGTTTATTACAAAAAATATTCAAGTTAATGAATGAATAGCCAGATGAAGAGATACATAAGGTGAGGTGCCGAGGATCCCAAGCACAGGAGCTTCTGTCCCTGTGGAGTTTGGGGTGTACCACTTTTGGCAAGTCAGCAACCAGAAGCTATTCAAAGCCCATAGTTCAGGGATTTTTATGGAAGCTTCACTATGTAGGCATGATTAATCAAATCATTGGCCATTTGTGATTGATTTCACCTCCAGGTCCCTTCTTGGGAGGCAGGGTTGAGTGGGAAGTTCCAACCCATTAATCGTGGTTGATAACCCTGGCAACCAGCCTCCATCCAAAAACATTAACATAAATTCAGGTGTGGTAGTAAGGGGTTGGTTGTGAATAACGAGACACCCTTTCACCTTATTGCTCTGAAGATATTTCAGTAATTGAGACCTAGAGACCAAATATTATAACAAAAGATACTCCCGTTGCTTTTATCACTTAGGAAGTTCCAAGGATTTTGTGTGCTGTGAGCCAGGAACCTTGGATGAAGACCAATATGTATATATCTTATTACACGTAACCACATCACAGCTTCCTTCTACAAAGTCAGAGAAAAATTATTATGACAGGAGAGGGAGGAAGAGAGAGGCTTAGACCTCACAGAATTGTTCTCACAGAATTTTTAGGAAAGAATGATGCCACAGACTAAATTTTCCTTCTCCCTTTGGTCTCCTCATTCACATGTTGAAAAGTAACCCCAGAGGATGGTACTAGGAAGTAGGGCCTTAAGGAAGTGATTAGGTCTTCAAGGTGGAGCCTTCCTGAGTGGGATCAGTGCTTCTATAAAAGTCTCCAGAGAACCCCAGCCCCTTCCAATATATGAAGTCACAGCAAAAAGATGGCCATCTGTGGACAAGGAAGCAGGTTCCTTTTAGACACTGAGTCTGGAGCACCTTGCTTTTCGACTTCCCAATCTCAAAAACTTACAAATAAATTTCTGTTATGTATAAGCCACCTAATTTGTGGTATTTTGTTATAGCAGCCCGAATGGACTAAGACAGAGTACATATGAAAGTTGAGGATATAGAAATTTATCTTAAAACTAATTGTACTAGTGTACTTCTTAGACCACAGGTGGCAAACACAAGGCCCGCGGGCCGAATCTGGCCTTGTTTTATCTGGCCCAGCACCTTGTTTCTATCCAGCAGTGCTGAGTCCTCGCTTAACTGTTAAGGAGTAGTTACATTTATAGAGTCCTAAAATTACATTCGGCTCTTTGAAGGCAACCGCCAGGCTGATGTGGCCCCTGGTGAAAATGAGTTTGACACCCCTGCCTTAGACCGTCTCTGTAGGCTATATCCCCAGTGGTAAGTATATGTCAGGGTGAAGACTGGTAATACAGGCTGAAGACTGGAAACATGACGTTGGCAAAGCTGGGTCAAGTCTTTCCCCTCCTTTCAGTGTGTTTGTTTTTCCTGCTCTATAGTGCATGACTTTGACGGTCCTCATGGCCTTCTACGTTTAGTTGGATCAGTGACTGATAAAGGGTCTGAGTCTCCTCGTCTGTGAAACTGGGAGATTTGAGTTTAGACAATCTTTAAAGTTGCTTCCGGTTCAAAAACTATGTTTTTATTATCTAATTAATTTGTCCAGGCTACTGTTGAAATTGGGTAACATATACCTATTGAGATCGGTTTTGTTTCCTTTTTCTAATGAAAAGTAAATCTGATTAGTTTTTCCCTTCTCTACTCTGATTTATTGAAAATGATTGATTGTTCAAATATTTAGAATAATTTTTGCACTCTGCTCTTCAAAATATTCATTAAGAGGACTATCTTTCAAAATATTAAAAGTTAAATTATATTCTGTATATATAAGAATTGCTACCCTGGCTGGTGTGGCTTAGTTGGTTGGAGCGTCGTCCTGTACGCTGAAACATGACATGTTTGATTCCCAGTCAGGGTACACACCCGGGTTGTGGGTTCAGTCCCTGGTCTGGGAGCCTACGAGTGGCGACCAGTTGATGTTTCTCTCTCACATCAACGTTTCTTTCTCTTTCTCTCTCTCCCTGCACCCTCCTTTCTCTCTAAAAAGCAATGAAAAATGTCCTCAGGTGAGGATTAAAAAGAAAAAGAATTGCTGACAGGTTTACTGTTTTCACTTGATGTTGGTGTACCATGTATCTGGCTGGTCACACTTCGTTAGAGAACTGAGAATTTTAATTAATGATAACCCAGGTTTACAAGCCTGTGTCTAATTTGATGTGGCAGCGATTGCTATTTTTTTGAGTTTTAAGACTCTCTCCCCTCTCTCTCTCCTTCCTACACATACAATGAAACACTAAAGATTTTGAGCTAAGGAGCAAGGGAGAAGGTGAAAAAAATTAGGGTTCGTCCTATATAGAGGAAAAAATATTTTGATATCTGGGAGCAAGTAAAATAAATGAGATTTATTATTGCCAAAGAGAAAGAATATGAGAATGAGTGGTAAATGTTTATTGAATAACATACAAGCAGTCTGGAGAGAAACTATGCATTATTGGAACATTTTAAAATTGGAAGTCTGTATACATAGGTAGATTTTCTGTTACCTGAGTAGACAAAGTGTCTTTTTATAAACAGCCTCAGAGATTTCTCCTTGGGAAGACTAGGAAGAAGTATTGCACTTCTCCTTTACAACTGATTTGTTTTTAGCTCTTGGTCAAATTGAGTCATGATTTGTTTGCCAATTTTGAGTTGATCACAAAAAAATGTTGAGCCAATTGATGCCAACCACTGGCCATCAGGATGCTTTTTTAAAATATTAACCTTCATTAGTTTTGCATTGCTTCTGTAATATATTACTGCAAATATAAAGGGATAAAACCACACAAATTTCTTGTCTTACACTTTAAAGGGCAAAAGTCTGAAATCACTTTCACTGGGCTACAATCAAGGTGTTGGCAAGGTCCTTCTGGAGGCTCTAGGGGAGAACCTATTCCATTATCTTTTCCAGCTGTAGAGGCTACCCTCATTCTTTGGCTCTTTGCCCCAGATCACTTCCACCTCTCCTTTCAGTGTCACATCTTTTCTTACTCTCCTGCCTCCTTCCTTCCTTTACAGGACCCTCGTCATTGCATTGGGACCTCCTGGGTAATACAGAATAAAGTTGCCATCTCAAGATCCTTAATTTCATTACATCAGCAAAGACTCTATTGCCACGTAAGGTAACGTATTCACAGGTTCTAGGGATTAGGACATCTTTCTTCTGTTTTTTCTATCTACTTGCCTTAGGTTATATTTTATATTGTTTAATTGGATGGGTAAATATTAACCACTTTAAATCTTCATGGAGCAGGTTGAGGTATCAAAAGTCAATACAATAAAACAAATACACAGTCGTACCTCACTATATCACAGTTCACTGATTGCGGCTTCACTGTATCATGGGTTTTTAAAAAAAAAATCTAATTCTGTATTGCGGAGTTTTTGCTATATCATGGGATTTTGCGGTATATAGGTATTTATATAATATTTATGATTGTAATTATTTTGCCTAAAAATTTCAATATAAAAAATATAAAAATTGTTAATTCAAACATATTAAAAGGATATTAAATTGAAATAAAATACAGTATGTATTTCATCAGCAGATGAATACCATACTGTACACAATGGAAATGCAGTACGCCACTACCGCTTGTGCAAGTTTGCCAATGTGAGATTGTACATGGCATACTATTGGCTGATAGAATGGAAGGTGACCAACCACAGCACTATGTTCTGTATCCTGAGTGCTGATTGGCTCAGTGACCGTAGCATCAGTCTGTTTGCTTTCCTGCACTGTGCCCATACGTTCAGCATCTCTCCTTGTCCACTTCACATCGACGTCTGATCTCTGCGCATAGTGTTGCTCTGTGGTGTTGTGTTTTTGTGAAATTTTCATAAAAGTTTGAATTTATTTCAAGCCCTATGATGCCACCCAAACATTCTGCGCCTTCTAAGCTTCTGGCAGTGAACCCAAGTGCCAGAGGAATATGCTTACCATCAAAGAAAAGGTGGAACTTCTCAACATGTTAAAGGAAGGCAAAAGCTACACGGCTGTAGGCCGCCATTACGGGATCAACGAATCTACTGTTTGCTACATAAAGAAAGATGAGAAGAATATTAGGTCTATGGCAACAATGACTTTTCACAAGACTGCTAAGAGGGTTGTCACTTCCAGCAGTAAGGCCATTGTGAGGATGAAGTCTGCATTGGCCCTGTGGATAAATGACTGCAGGAAGAAGAATATCTCGCTGGGTACCAACCCATCTGGATGAAGGCCAAGAAACTTTATGATAGTTTTGCAGAGAGCACGGACATTCATGACAGTGATGAGGATGAAGATGAGGACAACGATGCAGAAGCAGGACCATCGAGTGCTTCTCCCACCAGACCAACCCCATTTAGGGTCAGCAAGGGCTGGTTTGACAAATTTCAGAGACGCTTTGGACTCGAGCGTTTCTCTGCATGGAGAAGCTGCCTCTGTGATGTCCACTCACAACCGTTGATGGACAAAGACCTGATGGAGATGATGAAGTCAGCAAGTGAAGAAAAGGATGAGGAATAAGATGAACTACGGGTTGGAGAAGAGGAGGAGGTTGGCCTAACACTCGATTGTCTTGCAAGCGTGGTCAGAATGGCCAAAGAACTTCAGTGAGTGGCTGAAGAATGGGACCCCAGATGCTTCGTTCGTTGCACTTCATAAATACAATCGAGAGTGGCATGTCAGTTTATAAAAACCTTCTCACTCTGAAGAAAAAGCAGTGCCAGCAACTCCCCATAACTATGTTCATCACTCGGATGAAGAGATCAGTTACGCCTACACCTTTAGCAGAAATAGAAGTTACAGCCCAGGGTGAAGATACTGCACCACCTGATGAAGCGCCTGATGGGTGGTACCTTCAGAAGAGCTGTCATGCTCTTCTTGGCTGTGCAGTACATTCATCTCATCGTCATCACCTTCATCGCCGTCAGTACTGCACAGCTACCTAATTCATGATCTTCACCATTCAAGTTGTAGTATACTTCACTGGTGAGTACCCATATAGAATTGTATATGTTGTTAAAATTCCGTAGGTTTAAGAGTGTATAAAGTGTTTAAGAGCATATGAAGTGTTTATAAGAGTGTGGCAAAGGTTAATAACATAGTGGGAAAGGTTTATAGGAGTGTGGGAAAGGTTTATAAAGCCTTCAAATATATATAAATAATAAAATAAATATAATGCCGCTACTTCGTGGATTTTCACCTATCGTGGGAGTCTCTGGAATGTAACTCCTGCGATAGGTGAGGGATCACTGTAATTCAAAAAATAATGGAGTTTTTGGCCCAGCTCTGGGTTGCAGGTTTTGCCATCTGATTTTAACATTTAAAGTAATATTGAGGATTAGTTCTTGGCTCTTACTTGTTTCAGTTCAAAATATGGTGATCTTGATGATTCTTTGAGAAATTGGGAGTTATGATTCAACGTGTTCTAGGGTGAACTCAGGGTTTTAGCTGAGGGAATGAACCAAGTCCCTATATTTGGCTTTGAATGGGTCCCTGAGTTGGTCCTTGAGTACCTAATTTTGCTTCATACCAATTACAACTCAAGAACAATGTAGGTTTGCATTAGACATTACCTAAAACTCTTTGATTCTAATACTGAAGTTTACCAGAAATGGTTCTTTCCTTAGGAGAGTCATTAGAGTACAGAAAAAACCTTCATCTGTCTGTGACTCCACTATAAACCCTTAAGCCATGAGAAGTAAAGTTCATTCTTTAGGGCATTCTTTCTTAAACTGGTATTCTAAAGATACTTTTCCACAGTTTTTTAAAAAATGGATTATTTATTTATTTATTTATTTATTTATTTTTATCTTCACCCAAGTACATGCTTATTTATTTTAGAGAAGAAGGCAGGGAGAGAGAGAAGGAGAGAAACATTGATGTGAACGAAAAATATTGATCAGTTGCCTCTCATATGTACCCAGACTGGGACCGAACCCACAACCTAGGCATGTGCCCTGACTAGGAATCAAACCAGTGACCCTTTGGTTTACGGGACTACGCTCCAACCAACTAAGCCACATTGACCAGAGCTAAATGGCTTTCTTGAGATGATTCACATACTTTAAATTCCTCCACTTACCTACATTCACTATTGTTTAGTTCATTCACAGATTTGGACAATCATTACCTCAACTTGATTTTAGAACATTTACATCACCCTAGAAAGAAACCCTGTACCCATTAATAGTCATTTGACATCTTCCTATCCCAGCCTTAGACAAGCATAATCTCCTTTCTGTTTTTATAGATTTGTCTATTCTGGACATTTCAAATCAGTGGAATAATGTAATATATGGTCTTTTATGACTGGCTACTTTCATTTAGTGTAATGTTTTTAGGATTTATCCATGTTGTAGAATGTATCAGTACGTCATTTCTTTTTATTGCTGAATGACGTGCCATTGTGTGGATATACCACATTAAATTTATTCATTTATCAATTGATGAACATTTGAATTGTTTACAGTTTTTGGCTATTAGAGATAACGCAATGAACATTTGTGTACATTTTTTATATGATTGTGTGTTTTGAGTTCTGTTGGTTTTATGTAGGAGTGTAATTGCTAGGTGATGTAGTTATGTTTCACCTTTTAAGAATTGACAGTGTTTTCCAAAAGCAATTGTGTCAGCACATTCATATCAGCATTGTATAACAGTTCTGATTTCTTCACATCTTTACCAATACTTATTACTATCTAATTTTTTCTTCTAACTGTCATTTGTGGATGTGAAGTGGTATCTAACTGTGTTTTTGGATTTCATGTCTCTGATGATTAGTGATGTCTAGCATCTTTTCATGTGGTTATTGGCCATTTGTATATATTATTTAGAGAAATGTCTATTCATATCCTTTGTACATTTTAAAATTGGGTTATTTACATTTTTATTATTAAACTGTTCTTTATTCTTGGTACAAGTCCTTTATCAGTCTTATAATTTTCAAATATTTTCTACTACTCTGTGGTTGTCTTTTCAGTTTTTTTGATGGCATTCTTTGAAGCACAGAGGTTTTAGTCTACGGCCAAACCACCCTGAATGCACCCAATCTTGTCTGAAGCACAAAGGTTTTTAATTTTTATGAAATATAATTTATTTTTTATTTTCTTGCTTCTGCTCTAGGTGTTGTATTTAAGAAATCATTACGAAATCCAAAGTCATGAAAATTTACCCTGGAATTTTATTCTGAGTTTTTTATTTTTTTAATTTTTTAAAAATACATTTTATTGATAATGCTATTACAGTTGTCCCATTTTCTCCCCTTTATTCCCCTCTACCTCCCCATTCCCCACCCTTTAGTTTTTGTCCATGGGTCATACATATAAATTCTTTGGCTTCTGCGTTTCCTATACTATTCTTAACCTCCCCCTATCTATTTTCTACCTACCGTTTATGCTACTTATTCTCTGTCCTTTCATTCTAAATGAAAGTTTTGCTGAATAGAGTATTCTTGGATGTAGGTCCTTGCCTTTCATGACTTGGTATACTTCTTTCCAGCCCCTTCTTTCCTGAAAGATCTCTTTTGAGAAATCAACTGACAGTCTTATGGGAATTCCTTTATAGGTAACTGTCTCCTTTTCTCTTACTGCTTGTAAGATTCTCTTCTTATTTTTAATCTTAGGTAATGTAATTATGATGTGTCTTGGTGTATTCCTCTTTAGGTCCAACTTCTTTGGGACTCTCTGAGCTTCCTGGACTTCCTGGAAGTCTGTTTCCTTTGCCAGATTGGGGAATTCTCTCTCATTATTTGTTCAAATAAATGTTCAATCCCTTGGTCTTCCTCTTCTCCCTATGACCAGATGTTGGGACATTTACAGATGTCATGGAGGTTCCTAAGCCTCTCCTCATTTTTTTTGAATTGTTTCTTCCTTCTGGTCCACACCATTGATTTGAGTCCCAGTTTCCTTCTCTTCCCTCTTGGTTCCCTGCACATTTCCCCTCATTTTTCTTTAGCGTATCCTTCATTTGTTTATCTATTTGCGACCAACTTTCTTCCAATTTTGTGAGCATCCTGATTACCAGTGTTTTGAACTGTGCATCTGATAGGTTGACTATGTCTTTCTTTGTTCCTTACTTGTCATTTTTCTGGAGCTTTGTTCTGTTCTTTCATTTTGGCCATTTTTTTTTCCCTTGGTGCACCTATTACTTTAAGGGGTGGAGCCTTAGGTGTTCACCAGGGCGGGGCAACCTCTGCCTACGCTGTGTTTTGGTGCTGTCTGAGAGGGCATGGCCAGGGAGGGAACAATGGCATCTGGCTCCCAGTCACCTCTCTCCCAGTGCGCTCTCCTGTGTGGCTGGGAGCTGCCTCCGCTGCTGCCTCAATCCCCACAGGTGTTCTCTGCTCCGCTCCCCAGCTCCTTCTCCTGGTTTATCTGCACACACAAGTTAGGGACCACCCAGTCCACCAGTCTCGGCCCTGCTGTTTCCTGCTGGCTTCTCTGGGTGCACCGGCTGCTTTTTGGGCCACTTTTTGATCAGGTGCCCGCGGTGAGTCTCTCCAGGCAAACTGCCATCTCACCGCGTGTGCTCTCCATCCGGCTCCGCCCAACTTACCAGTCTGGATGAATGTGTCCTCTCTAACATCTTAGCTGTTGGACTTCCATTCAGTTTGATTCTCTGTCTGTTCTGGGTGTTTATTTTGCTTTTTAAATTGTTATTCCTCTTTTGGTTGTGTGAGGAGGCACAGTGTGTCCACCTACGCCTGTCTTGGCCAGGAGTCTGTTCTGAGTTTTTTATAATTTTAGTTTTACATTTAGGTCTTTGATCCATTTAGAAGTGGTTTTTGTATATGGTGTGAGGTAAGGGTTTAACTTTCTTTTGTGTGTTCCCAGCGCCATTTGTTGAAGAGACTATTCTTTTTGCCATTGGCTAATCTTGGTATCCTTGTTGAAAATTAGTTGACTCTACATGAATGGATTTATTTCTGGACTCTCAGTTCTTGATCTCTATGTTTGTCCATGTGTCACTGCCACACTGCTTTGATCTCTGCTGTTACGTAGTAAGTTTTGAAATCAGAGTATGTGAATCCTCTACTCTCTTTTAGGTTTTCAAGATTGTTTTATCTACTGTAGGTCCCTTGAAATTTCATATGAATTTTTGAATCGGCTTGTCAAATTTTACAAAGAAGTCAGCTGGGACTCTATAGGGATTGAATTGAACCTGTAGATCAGTTTGTGGAATATTGCCATCTTAATAATATTAGGTTTTCTGGCCCATGAACATGGGGTATTTTCCTAGTTATTTAAGCCTTGTTTTTACTTCTTTCATCAGTGTTTTATAGTTTTCAGACTATAAACCTTGCATTTACTTTATTAAATTTATTCCTAAGTTTTTATTCTTTTTATTATTATTATAAATGGAATCATTTTCTTGATTTCACTTTTTGATTGCTCATTGACTTTTGTATATACATCTTGTATCCTACAACCTTGCTAATTCTTTATTAGTTCTAATAATTGTTCTTTTGTGGATTCCTTGAGTTTTCTAAATATGAAATCATGTTATCTACAAATAGAAATAGTATTATTTCTTCCTTTTCCATGTGGATATCATTTATTTTTTTATTTGTTTATCTATCTATTTATTTATTTAGCCTATTTTCCCTATGTAGTAACTCCAGTACATTGTTGATTAGAAGTGGTGAAGGTGAGTATCCTTATCCCTGATTTTAGGTCAGATAATCCAGTCTTTCACCATTAAGCATGATGTCAGTTGTGCTTTGTTTTTGCTTTTGTTTTTTGATTTAATTTTTATTGTTTTTTTCTATTACCATTTAGTCCTCTTATATCCCCCATCGCCCAGCAGTAACCATAGTTGTCCTTGTCTCCAAGTCTGTTTTTCTGTTTGCTCCATCCCCGCATCCCTCACCCCATCAACAACTGTCACCTGCTCTCCATCTATAAGTCTGTCCCCATTTTCCTTGTTGAGTTTGTTCATTAGATTCCACATATGAGTGAAATCATATGGTATTTGTCTCTCTCTGACTGGCTTATTTCACTTGGTATAATGTTCTCCAGGTCCATCCATATTGCAGCAAAGGGTAAAATTTTCTTTTTCACGGCTGACTAGTGTTGTGTAAATGTCCCATAGTTGTTTTATGCATTAATCTACTGATGGACACTTGGGCTGCTTTCCTATCCTTGTGATTGTAAATAACGCTGCAATGAACATAGGGTGCTTATGTACTTTCGAATTAGTGTTTTGGGTTGTTTCAGAAGTGGGATCACTGACTCAAAAGATAGATCCATTTTTAATTTTTTGGGTATTGCAGATGTCCTTTATCAAGTTCTTTCTATTTTTAGTTTTTTTTTTTTTTTATCATGAAAGGGTGTTGGATTTCATCACATAGTTTCTCTGCATCTATTGAGATGATCATGAGATTTTTGTTTTTTATTTGGTTGCTATATTATATTAATTGTTTTTCAGTTAAACCAGTCTTTCATTTCTGAGATAAATCTGTTTGGTCATGGTGTATAATTCTCTTCTTATGTAGCTGGATTTGGTTTGCTAGTATTTTGGTGAAGATTTCTGTGTCCATATCTGTATAACGTAATGGTATGTGGTTTTCTTATGTCTTTTTTTTATGGTTTTCTTATGTTATACAGATATGGTTTTGGTATTACAGTAATACTAGCCTTACAAAATGAATTGGGAAGTATTTCCTTCTCTTATATATTTTTTTGAAAGATTTTATGAAGAATTAGTATTGATTACTTTTTAAATTTTTGGTAGAGTTCAGTGATAAAGTTATCTGGTCATGGCAAATTAAAAATTTCCCTTATAAATTTGCTGGTACACTTAATGTTACCTCACATTTCTCTGGGGCTATGTATTCATTTTTCTTCTTTTTTCTCTGTCTTTTTTTTTTTTTTGCCTTGATATCTATATATCTATCTTTCTTAAAGTTCGCTTGTTCTTTCTTCTATCCGTTCATGTCTACTATTGAGCCACTGTAGTGAGTTCTCCACATGCCCCATTATTGTGTTTTTCAATTCTGAATTACAATTTGTTTCTTTTTTATGACTTGTCTCTTTACTGATGCAACACACTGTCATCATTCCTTTCTTCTTTATTCATTGTTTAGTTCTAAGAACATGTTTATAATAGTTACTTTTAAATCTTTTTATGAGAAATCTGATTGTTCTCACCAGAAATTTCTGTGGCCTGCTTTTATTGTGGTGTATGGGTCAGACTATCTTGTTTGTTTGCATGCCTCATGTTTTCTTTGTTGGAAATGACATTTTAGATAATATAATGTAGCAGCTCTGGACATTAGGTGTCTTTTCTCTTACCCTCTTTCTGGGGCTTATTATGTTATTTGCTTTTTTATTTCTTTAGACTGGCTTGTCTGTTTCCCCTCTTACGGTGTTAAGCCTCTGAAGATGCTTTTTAGCAGCTTTGGATTTGCTCATTGTCAGTCTGGAACAATAGTGGTACCGGTAGGACTCTCTTCCGCTCTTTCTATGCCAACCCCAGAAGTCATAGAGAAAACAGTGGAATTCAGAAGAAGGTCAAGTTCTGTTAAATTGCATTGTGACCACAGCTTACACCTCAACAAATCAGCTCTTAGCCCATACTTTGTTTCCCTGACTCTGCCCTTCAGTGACCATGAGATTCTGTGAATCGCCAATCCTTAGAGAAATAGAACATCAGTGCAAATCCATCACATCTTGGCTTTTTTATATCATAGCTTCTGAACAAAAATACTACTCATACATTGACTTTGTTCATTTATTCATGAAACAAATATTTAAGTGTCTCCCAGTTGCTTAGTAATGGTCTAGTAGTTCTCATGACCCTTATAGTCTGGCACAGGTGCTGGATTCGTTTCACAAATTTACTGAAAATTGGGGCTACAAAGAAATATTTTCCTTTATTTTAGTGGTTCCATCACACTTGTTTCTCTTCTATTCCTAGAACGCACCAAGCCTTTTCTTTCCTCCAGGCTTTATACATGCTGGCTCTCTTTTAGAACATTCTTACCTGCACTCTGTCCAATCACCTGCAACTAAACCTGTGTGTGCCAGCTTCAGTGGCCTTTTCTTTTTTTTCTTTGGCCACACCCAGCTTTTAAGCTCGACTAATTGCTTCAGTGTGGAGTCTTGCTTTGCTGAGTTGAGAGGAGGGAGGTAGGGAGTGGTGGCGGTTCAAAACCCCTCTCTCCTTTCTTACCAAATTTTCATGAATAGATATTTTAATTTGATCTTTGCCCTTGGGAGCATTTCTGGAGATTTTAGATGACTATTGTTTTAATAATTTTTACCAGTTTCTTTCTTTTTTTAAAAAATTACTTTATTGTTCTTCAATTACAGTTGTCACTGGGAGCACATCAGCTGAGCCCCTTACTTTGTCATTTTGGAAGTCCCTTCTCTTTTCCATAGGTTTTTAACTAGTGTGAAGTGATAATGTGTTTAGGTTCAAAAAAGTTTTGGTAATGTTCTTTGATGTTTCCATAGTACCCTTCACTCATTCTTTTATATTACTCTTTATATTTTATTATCATTTCTTGTATAATATATTTCTTCTCCTAAAGCAGAGGTTTCTAAAACTTTTTTTAAAAAGATTTATTTATTTATTTTTAGAGAGAGAAGAAGGGAGGGAGAAGAAGAGGGAGAGAAACATTGATATGCAAGAGAAACATTAACTGGCTGCCCCTTGCATGCCCCCAGCTGGGGACCTAGCCTGCAACCCAGGCATGTGCCCTGACCTGGAAGTGAACTGGTAACCTTTTGATTCACAGGCTGGTGGCTCAATCCACTGAGCCACACCAGCCAGGGTTAAAACTTTTTGACTGTGTTCTACAATAAAAAATATATGTTATATCCTATTTAGAACACACTTATATTGGGTTGTCCAAAAAGGTTGTTTTTTTCTGTAAGATGGCTCTAGTAGTGTCTTTGATACTACTTGAAGTGTCTTTAACTTCACTCGAAACAATATTGTTATACTGAATTGTGACAGCTGTCATATCAGCATGAAAAAACCTCATCAAAATTGGTGAATTTTTGTGTAGCCATTTTAATATTGAAGATGGAAGAAAATATGCAACATTTTCAGTATATTATGCTTTATTATTTCAAGAAAGGTAAAATGTAAAAGTGAAATGCAAAAAAAGATTTGTGAAGTGTATGGAGAAAGTGTTGTGACTGATTGAATGTGTCAAAAGTGGTTTAGAAAGTTTTCTGTTGGAGATTTCTCACTGGACGACACCCCACAGTCGGGTAGACCAGTTGAAGTTGGTAGGGATCAAATCAAGACATTAAGAACAATCAATGTTATATACCATGTAGGAGATAGTTGACATACTCAAAATGTCCAAATCCATGAAGTTATTGGTGAAAATGAAAAATATGTCATTTATTTTACATAAAAAACTAAATGGACTCTTTGTCCATCCAGTCCAATTTATTATTTTTTACAAAAATTTTACTAAGCAGCACCTACTCTTTCTATGTGTAATATACTGTATTTTCCATTCTATCTTACTTCATTAAAAAAAGAATGCTAGGTTGTTACCATGTAATTGATTTCACAACTTGCAATTTGAAAAACACTCTCTAGAGTAAGGTTCCTTGAGGCTTGGGGTTGACATTTTATCACTAATCTCTGGCACAGTGCCTGGCACACAGTAGGTGCTTAATGAGTGTTTGTTGAAGGACCATGTGAATGGCGGACTTTTAGAATCTTTGACAAGTTACAGTGCACATAACATACAGTTAGAAACCTCACTTGAATTCTGAATCCTTTGATTGTGGAGTCCCTGTGATATTCTTTAGAACTAGTGCTTGGGAATTGGTTTTTAGATAAATAAAAGTATGGCTTGGTAAATGAAGGGTAAAAATCCAGGAAATACCATATAAACATTTTGTGCTTTTATAACATCTTTCTTCCCAAATGCTTAAAGGAGGAAATGTGTACTGTAAGAAAGGAGGCATAGAAATAAAGAAGGAAACATGGACAAAGTAATTATATGTGGACTAGTTTATTCTCAAAACTTTAATCTAAGGTCACAATTATGCTCTTTAAGCTAGTAGAACTTTCAAGATCTTTACCCACAGGTTGTAGGCAAAAGGACTCATACTTACTTGTTCTTTGTTCTTTGATTATTTGATTACTTCTACCCAAATGGATGGGGTTAAACCTTTTGAGAATTACCAGACCAAAAATACAATTCTTGGGGTATGACAAAGAATGAGCTGTAGCACTTTATTAAGATTTAGGCTAGGCACATACATTCATACACAATCAAGCTGTTTCTTGAGATTACCTTGCCCCTAAATGAGTGGTCTTGAAATGAGGTAGGAGAGGGTAAGAGAAAGACCAGGCTCCCTGTGACAGGAAGAAGAGCATCTGTAAGAGGAAAAGTTTAGAGAAAAGTTGGTCCATGGAATTAATGCCAGAAGTCACATGGTACTGTTAGAATATCCTGCAGTCTAAGCTGAGTTGAAAACTTCTTCAAGAACAAACAAACCCAGCAACAAAAAAAACTTCATAGATGTAAAAGGAGATCTCCCCTAAGAAATTCTTAGTTGACATTGGAAATGAATATTATCTTGGGGGTAGAGTTAAGGGGAGACCCAATAAAAGCTTTGTATTTAATTTCCTGGTGGTTAAGGAGTTCACATACTAGACTGGAAGCAGATGATACCTCATATACAACCAACAGGAATTATCTTCTCTGTCTGGAGAAACCAAGAATCTGGCTGTCTAAATTTATGAAATTGTAACTCAGGGAACTGATTGATTTTATTATATAGGGTGTGCGGGTTGTGGTTGCTGCCAGATGTAATTGAGATCCGTTCTTGCCTTTCTCACTCTGTTCCTGCTATTTCTGATTCTTACACTCAGAGTGTCTAGAGCCGGTTGTAGTTTTGTTAGGCCAAGGTTGCTCCTGTCACCATGGCCTTTTTCATTTTAAATAGACTTTTTAAAAGAGCAGTTTTAGCTTCACAGCAAAATTGAGTGGAAAGTATCCAACTTCCCCATGTCCCCTTCCCCCACACATTTACAACCTCACCCTATCAACACCTTGTATAAGAGTTGTGCATGTTATAATTGATGAATCTACATTGATACATCATAATCATCCAGAGCTCATTGTGTACCCTCTTGATGTGGTGCATTTTATGGGTTGAGAGAAATGCATAATGACATGTATTCACCATAATAATATCACACAGAGTTGTTTGACTGCCGTAACAACCTTTGTGCTCTATTCATACTTCCCCTCTTTATGTTTGTATTTTAAAAAATTACTTGACGTACCAGTTCTGTTAGAATTCTATGCCTGTGCTAAACTGTTGAACTGTACTTTGACCATGATATATAATTCAGAGAAATTTTACTTATGTAAGGACTGGTGATAACTTTTGTTTGTTCCTTTCCTCCCTTTTCTCCAAATAATGGCAAGTCAGTGACCATATCATGTAAAAAATAAGAGATATTCTTTTATTTCCTGAGAGTTCCTTGATGGTCTGCTAATCACAGATAATTCTGGGCAAGAGATAAAATCTGGTAAGTAGTAAGGTTTTGCTCTAGACCCACAGTGATGGAAGAAAATTTAAAAATGGTTCCTGATCTCTTGCAGGTAATGGTTATCTTTTCTACAGATCTCATATACATAATCTTCCTGGGTATCCTTTACTAAAAGGCTATATATTAAAATACTCTTGAGTACCTTAATGGGCATGCTGCTAATTTTCTCTTTGCTGCACCCCTTCTTGAGGAATTGGCCCAGAGTAGACCACCAATCTTCATAGGATGAGGAGTTTACTCAGTAGAAATCAATGTGGAGACTCCATTGTCTAGAGCCCATTGGATTCTCTTTCCTGAGAATGGTAACCTCGAAATACTGAGTTCATTAGGTAATAATGAGGCCCTGGGCTGAAAGATCATGTGTTGTGACCAGGTTCTTAACCACACCATAAAAGCCATGTTCAAGCCAGGGAGAAGGAAGACAGAGGAAGCTATTCTATAGAGAAGCTGTAGAGTGTAGCAGACATGTGGAGATCCATAAGAGATGGTGGCGGGGACTTCTAGTCACAGTTCCTATTTGGTAGCTAAAGTGTGTTTTCTTTCCTTGAGTATTTATGAGGTCTTTTGTTGTAGCCTTTTCATAGCAAGTGCTCTGCCCCTGCCCCTGTTTGATTTGAGCTAGTTGTATTTGGTTTTGGTCAGCAACTGAGATATAGTACCAGTAGAATCTAGTATAACAGAGTTTTATGTAATTAAGGTCTTGAAGACTTGGGTTGCAAGACACACAAAGGTGGAAAACCAAGGTCTGATTATTAGTGCAAAATAAGTGTAAGTTGAGGTAACTTTTAGTTAGTTGATGTTTTCTTCACCTGTAGGCATTCATTAACTCAGTAACAACCCTTCTCATAATCTCAGGTAGAATACTGAGCTAGTTGCTAGGAGACCTAGATTCTGTTCTTGTTGGGATTCTAACCACATGGATGGTCTAAGGAAGGTACTTCATTCCTCTGCACACTCTTCCCTACTCTATAAATAGTGAAAGGGTTGGGCTGGATCATTGATTTCCAACCTATACCTCCTGTACTCCTTGAAGGTAGTATTAACAGGTTTCGGGGATTAAGACATGGTGGGGGACATCACTTAGACTAGTATTGATGCAATGGAAGGTTTGAACTGTTATAAGAATCTTTTTCTTCCATATGATACTCTTGACAAGGCATTGATGATGAGGGTCAGTGAAATCAAGCTACTTACCACACACTTGCTATAAATGAAATAAATATGCTTATTTTTCACTTAATGACTTTATTTCTATAGATGCTGTCACTAAGTGAAAGTAAGTAAAGAAAAAAATTATTTCTATTAATTTTAATAGGAAAAGTTATGATCTGTTTTATCCCAATCCAAGATACACATTCATTTACCACAAATAGACAAATTTATCATTGAGTAATGAAAACATTTTTATGTAAGTCATAAATAATGATTTGAAAATTAATAAATACAATTTGTTCATAAAATATAATAAAATGTTGCTTTGTAGCCATTGTAAAGAAGGGGAAAGCTTGACAGGATGTGGGGGTGGAGGAGGGAAGGAGTGTTTCTTGGGGGGATGGTGGAGAGTATGCATTCAGTAACCAAAGCCCAATTTTTTCCCTTTGGGCTTTATAGAAGATGAATCTTTGGGTCTCTTCCCCTCAAAAAGCAAGGTGTCAATTCGCTTCCTTTCTTATACTGGGCAGTTTCTATATCTTCTTGAAGGATGCTGTATTAGTTTCTGGAGGCTGCTGTAACACATTATTGCAAACTTAATGGTTTAAAACAACAGAAGTTTATTCTCTTTGACTAGAGTTCTGGAGCTGGAAGTCAAAAACCTGGCAAGGCTGAGTCCACTCTAGGGGGACTCTTGGGCAAAAACTGGTTCTTTTCTCTTTCAGCTTCTGATGGCTGCCAGCATGGCATTCCTGGGCTTGTGGCCACATCACCCATGGCCTGTTTTTACAGTGTCTCCTCCTCTGTGTGTCTGTCCCCAAACCCCTGCTCCCTCTCTTATAAGGACACATAGGATTGCATTTATGACCTGCCCTAATAGTTCAGGATAAGTATCTCTTCTCAAGATCCTTAACTTAATCACATCTTTCGCCATATGCAGTGAATATGAATTTATACTTAAGGTAATAAGCACAGGTTATGGGGATTAGGGTATGGCATATATTGGGGGAAGGGGCACCATTTAGCCTACTAACAGGTAAGGTGGGATGTTAGAACCATTTTAAGTCTTTCTGTTTCATATGATGTTCTTGACAAGAAACTGCAGTATTGAGTAAATTAGTGTTCTTTATCTGAAACTATAAAATTGAAATATTATGCGATTTATTTAGTGTGCTGTGTGGTGAAAATTCCATTTAATGAGGGGGGAAATGAGTTATTGTCCAAAAATGGTATATCTTTTTAAGAACCCTTATGGCAAGAAGTCATCACCTGAATTCTGTGTTTGCCTTCCATGCTTCATCAAAGGCTGGCTTCCAGCAGCAACTTGAGCTTTTGTTTCTTCACATCTGGCAAGGAGAGTCTTTTTCCAGTAGCTCCTGTGTGAGTGACAGAGTGTTGGAGCATGGGTGAGGGAGTAACATTAAGGACCAGATAAGTTTTGATCATGGGGGACAGTCCCGTGCTTTGTAGGATATTCAGCAGACCTTGGCCTCTACTGACTGGCTGCCAGTAGCACAGTCCCCACATCGTGACATCCAAAAATGTCAAACATTGTCAAATGGCCTTGGAGGGTCAGGGTTGCCCCTGATTAAGAACCATTGTTTTAACCCAATTAGAGCCCGTTCTTGTCTCACCAAAGTCTGCTGGCTTGGAAATTTTGGTCTTGATAAGAAAAAGGAAGGTAGAAAATGGGTGGTGAAGAGGTTGATTGCAAATATCCACTTCACCTGAAATTCTAGAGAGGACCAAAATTGGGTATGATTTATCAGACTTGCTAAATTTTTGCTAGACTGCTGTTAGTATGTTCTAACATTATAGTCTTTTGTATTGTGACAGCTAAAGCCCAATTTATTATGCCTTTAAAAAAATTCTGTGGGCCTGTTAATACCAGGTTGGGTCTTTTTCTGCTTTAGTTGATTAGTCAGTTGTTCTTTATCTTAGAACTTATCTCTGTACAACCTCATTCTTTTTCTTTTTTTCTTGCTCTTTTTATATAGTATATTTGTACTAATACATTCTCGTATTACAAAGGCAATTTAGTACAAGAATCTTTTTTTGATATTTGAATTATCTGAAATAACATAAAACTGTACACCAAAAATATCCTCATTTGGATAACAACAAAAAAGACAAGATAAACAACAAAAAAATTTCCTTTCTTATAGGTGGACATTGAAGTGGACCTAATTTGATTTTCTTTTCGAGAACCTTCAAAGGCAAAAGCAGCTGAAAACCCAATTAAGATGAATAAAAAAATGTTTACTAAACTACTGGTCTCCAGCACCATTTTCTGTTTTTTGCTGTTTTGATCTGGCTCCTCTTTGTTTCTTCTCTTGCTTATTAATGGTCCAGATGCACGATTTTCATCACATTCATCATCACTATCAAATTTCGTTTTCTTGCCCTGAAACTGTATTTTTCCTTTAGCAGACCCAGTGTGGGCAGCTTTATTTTCCTTTCCTTTCACTTTAAATCTGTGACCTTTTGACTTCCATTTGTTTAGGGATTCTTGTTGATCTGTGATTTTTTCAATGCTTCTTTTTCCACATCTCCACGTAGTACTTCTCATGTCACTACTTTGTCCCTTAGTTGTAGGTTACCATTATTTGTGTCTTTGGCTTTATCCAGTATTTCCTTAGCTTTTTCTTTAAATATAATTTATTTCTACTTTTGCTTCTGTGACAAAGTCTATCCTTTTATTTCACTATGATTTGAGAAAAGGATGTGCAGATCTCTTCTACAGGTCTGATCATCTAGGTCCTCCAAAAATTTCAGCAAGCAGCCAATCTTTTCGTCTAAAGATTTGATTTCAGCATTTTCTGCTAGCTTTTGTTTTTCTTCTTGCTCTTGTTTAGCTCATAATTTACCTTCTACTTTATTTTGCCTTCTTTATTATTTTTTTTGCAAAGTTATCTTCCTTGAAAAGTATTAGCAGATCCGTGTCTTTATACTTTTGTCCAGGGGTCTCGACAGACTTTTTAACAGACTCAGTGCTAACCTCATTCTTTTTCAACAAGTCTGTCCCCAGAGGTTTTCACATTCAGTGGGACTCACCCTCCCTGTGACACTGCCCTAGTTCTCCTCGCCCAAGGGCATTAGCAAACACCATGTTCTACAGAATGCACATTTTGCTTGAGGTTTATGCACTAGAGAATTGTGATTGAAATTTTTCTAAAGTATCATTTTTCCTTTCCTGTGAAGTAATTGAAATAGAATACTGACACATTTATTGTTTTGAAGTTTTTATAATTTCCAAGTTAACAAATTTGTATTTTTACAGGCATCAGATGACTGATATTTTGGGGATACATGCTATTTCTTCCCTTACTGTGCTGTGTAGAGGATCTCTTCTCTGTTTTCATGTGAGTCCTCTTTCTGTAATGGAGACCCCGACTAGTTCTGGATGAGAGGCTGTGCAGCGTGATTGGGAATAAATGTGAGCTGTTGCTTTTTCATCACGATTAAGGCACAGTAAAGGTTATACATACAATGGCTCATAAATAGAGTGCCCCCACCAAACCAATAAAATATAACAAAGCTAAATGACACCTCAGGCTAGAATTTATATGAATTGTTCAAGTGACCCTGTCAGGGTTTTTGTAATTGGCAGTACTTAGAAGCTTCATGAAAGCCAGGAAGGGGGGTCCAGAACCCTGTTTTTGTCATGGCTTTAGTTGTATTCTGTGTGTGTACAGCATAGCAGAAATAGTCAGTCTACACTGATGTTACTTAAAATATCCCATAAATTTGTCTTTGCCCATGTTATGTTCTTCTTTATTCTATTTTGCTAGTAGTTCATCTGGTCTCCAACTTTGCTGGTCTAGATCCTCTGTTTATTTTAAACTCCTTAGGGGGAGGAGGACTGTTGTATTCATCTTGAAAGGTGTTTGCAAAAGCATTATTCCCCCACCTTAATATTGTGCATTGTAGGTCTTAAAATTTGGCCTTAGACTTATGCTTCCCAGACCTGTGAGAACTATTATGGCTTCTCCCCTTGAGTTTTTCTCTGCCCCTTGGAAAATAGGCAGGGGAAGAGCTCTAGATACAGCAGTACTCACTAGGAAAGCTGAAGCTGCATAGGAAGGAAAGAGGACATTAGCAGTAGCAAGACTTATTTTACTGTGGTTATTAAAGCAAAAATGGGAGAAGCAAGGAGGAGTGCTGTTTCATTCTCAGGAGGTATTGGCAAAAGCCCTAGTTTTAAAAGAGAAAGAAACAGCCAGTTAGGTTGAAATGATTTGAAGTCCATCTCTTCACAGTCATTTTTCTGAAGCCAAGGTTGTCAGTTGGGTAGAGGTGGGTATATAGCCATTTTTCAATAAGTGGACTAAAATGTCCCTTGGAACTATTACAGTAGGTGGTGCTCTTGTGCCATAACATGACTGTTTTTAGAAAGGTTTTGAAACTGGTGGCTAGTTCTAGGGCCTGTTTCCCTGTTGATCCCCTTGGATGACTGCAAGGCACACAGTTTGGATAGCATCATCTGGTGGTTTTGGTGAGAGGGTTTTCTGTCTGGAAATGTGGAGAATTCTGGTCTTTACCTTTTCTTCCTTGTTTGAGCTCTGCTTTTCAAGGGAAGCTAAATGAGAGGTTTACTAAACTTTTTTAAAATTGTAGCTTTACTCTTTATCTGAATAATTATTTGTGTTACATGTTACCAGAGACCATATTTCCCCCATTGCAAATCATCTGTGATCCTCTAAATCAAGTTTGTCTCCAGGTAACTCAGGCTATTATTCTTGTTTCTTTTTTTTTATTTTCCTTTAGCTTCAGAGAAGATGCAGTAGAATGAAATAACATGTGGTAGAGAAATTTTAAGTGATGAAGGAATATAGATGAAAAATTTTGAGTTCAAATAGCAGCTAGTAAAAACTGTAAGCAGGCAATGAACCCCGTTGGCATCAGCCCCTTTGCTCACTTCTTTTACTATGTAGTGAGTTTCTCTGTCTGAAGCTGGTGAACAACGGCATCCAGTGAAGTTCACATTTGGTGCTGCTGGTAGAAGCCTGGTGGAAAAGGAGAAATTTAAAGCCAGACCTGAACACGCATTCCAGGGAGGACAGATCTCTTATTGCCAGAAGTTGCTGGAAGCATTTAGGGGTCTCCTTTTTCAGAAAGTTTCTTGGGGTTGTCTCTATTTTGAAAGATAGTTGCTTTACTTTGTACCATTAAGTAAGAGGCAAACGCCTATGGGACTCTGTCAGCCTGGGTGTGACGGTCTGAGCTGCTGACGCCCTGGGGTCCCTGCAGGCTGCCAGGGCTCCGCGAGCTGCTGGTCGGGCTGCGCGGCTGGCAGCCGCCTCTTTGCTGTGACCCGACAGATCCAGTGCGCGCTCAGGGTGCTGCTCTCTGGTAGCTTTTGAGATTTTTTTTTATAATTAGTATTTTTAGTTTGTGTGAATTTCTAAAATTGATTTAATTATCTGCTTACTTGTTTATTTACATTATCTTTCTCAGTATTTAGAATGTACTTTTAATCTGAAAACATGTATTTCTTGAACATTCTTAGTTTATCTCTTTAAATATTCTTAGCTTCATCTCTTTAAGTACTGCTTCTTTTCCATTCTCTTCAGTTTCTTTTGCTCTGATGCCTTCTAGATGTTTGTGGAGCTGTTCTTCGTGTTTCTTAACTACTCTTTCATGTTTTTCTTTTTATTCTGAGCTGCAATCTGAGTGAATTCCTAAGTGTTAGCTTCATATTTGTCAATTCTTCAGTTCTATCCAGTCTCGTAAAGTACCTTGTGTACTGAGTTTTTAATGTTAATGACTACTCTATTTATATAATTTCTGATTCTTTTTTAAACATCTCTTCTTGTTCTAATTTTGTCTTTTTGTTTTATAATTTCTAACTTTTAAAATTACCTGAATATACTTATTTTGTCAGACTATTTTATAATATTAATTTCATCTGAAGTAAGTTAGTGGTCTGATGGCTGATTTTGTAATTTGCCTGTATTGGCATTAGATTTCTTTATATACTTTAGAACTTTGGTTTTGAATAAGATTTTTTAACATTTTCATTTATTCATTTATTTTCCATCACTCTTTCTCCCTTTCTGTTCACTTGTCCCTGTTTAGCAATTTTATAGTTGTCTCTCTGGCTTACACGGAAGGAACCCTAGTGCAGAACCGCAGTGGTGGTTTAGTTACTCAGGCAATCAGGTTGCTTCGTTGAGTTTTTGATCACTGGACGGCCTGTGTCCTGCTCTCCTCTTGAGGCTGCAGCTCAATAGGAAACCAAGAGCTGCCAGCCTTCTTTCAGGAATGGGGGAGCCCTCCTCCAATTATCACATCTGACCCTGCCTTCAAGCAGTGACACTAGGACTCACTCTGTCCTTTGTGGGTTACGTTTAGCCTCAAAACCCTGTAGGACTCAGACTCACACTTCCAGTTTTGGTGCCTATTTTTGGATCCTGACCGTAGGAGGGTCAAGGCTTTAACTCCTAGGACGCACTTCTTTATGTTTCTGCCCCATATCTATCGCACAGAAATGCTTGTATTATTTTTGAGCCTGCCTTCATCCTTTTAGTTTTCTGTGTTTCCTCTCTTGTTGCTGTGTGTCTGGAGTAGAGAGGATCCATCACAGTGAATTTACTGTGCCATCTTAACTGGAAGTCATGTGGGCTGAGGGTCTAAGGAAATAAAGTGAGATATTTGGTTTTACATAGTACTAAAAGCTAACCACAAAAATGCTTTTCTGTGTTAGTTCAGTGACCCCGAACGTACAGTTATTTAAACTCCTTCTGAGGCTGGCAGCCCGAAAAGATGAGTGGGATTAAGCAGGTGGGATTTATTAGGATGGCATGGTTCTCTACAACGATTTTACCTTTTATTTTTCATTTGGTGGTAATTTAAAAAAATTTAATTGTTTCCAAACACCTAAGTTTTAACTAAATAGTATCTTAAGATGTTAGTGCCTGCAGTTGTGTTTGTATTGGCTTCAAGTAGCACTACTTTTAAATATTGAAAAATGAATCGAGGTGGAAATGTAAATAATGTGCTTGAGCTGAATAAGAGATTGCTGTTTTGCAGTAGTTCAAAAAAAGTATTGGGCAAATTTAGTCATCCTCAGCACATGGCAGGACCAGCAGGAAAAGCTGCCAGTAGCTGCCAGTACCAAGTTCACCTGACTGGTTCAAGTGAGGCTCAGTAACTGATATCATTGATCACACTGAATTCGTTTCGTTAATTGAAATTTTGTTCATTTTGTAGATTTGCTGGTGTTGTGCTTTTAAAAATATCTGTAATTATAAAGTTGTAAGTACAATATATATATTTTGATAGTTTTATGTTTGTTAGTATTTAATAGAATAATGATTTTAGACAATTCTAGGAATTCTCGAGTCTTTTTTTCAAGTTTGAGAAACATAAATCAAAGGTAACTTAACTCTTCCTATGAGGTGTAGTACCATTCTGTGTTTGATTTCGATGTTTTTGCCTTGTTCACTCCTGCTCATACTTCATGATTTTGCTTAGCTAAGGCATCATTTCTGTTTGGAAGTGTCTGACACCTTCATGCTGGGTGGGCGCTCCCTCTTGATGCCCCTTGCTGCACCCCATGTTTCCTTCTCTCCCAGCCCCTCCCACAGGGGATTACATTTTACCTATTTACAGACCCTGGTTTGCTCATCAGCCTCAGGTTGCGTTAGAGCAAGGGATGCTGCCGCCTTTTATTTGCATGTTTTTCAGAGTTCCTGTCATAAAGTAAGTTCCCAATAAATGTGTGGGATTTTTGTTGGTTTTTGTTATTTAGTAATAAATTATAAGTGGAACAAACCAACGGTGGAAGAAGCAGAAATAATTTGGAGCCAAGTCACCAGCGACAGAAGCAATAAAATTCCTAAGGTTTTTCTAACTGGTCTCACAAGAAGTTCACAGTCTTACTGTTGGATAAGTGAATTGAGGACAGGAATGCAAGGAAAGTAAAGGACCACTATTTTCTTTTTAGGTAACCACTATTTTTAATAGAATGTATGCAGGAAGAGTGGTATTTCTGGAGTCCTAGTGGTAGCTCTTTGGTGCTCTGAGGGAGAACAAGGTCAGGGGTTTCTAGCTTATAGCCTGAAAGCAGCTCTAGCATGATGGGATGGGACTTGGGAGCCAGGTCCAGAGAGCAGTTTTTTTCCCCCACATGGCTGGGAACATGGGTGGAAGAAGGGAGCTCAGTAAATCCCCAGAGAGATTAAATTTCCTTAATTCTTTGCAAAGCCATCTAAAGAATGTGTATACTCTGCACCTGGGTTGTAGTTGCCTCTGCCGATTCCTTAGACCCAGATTTTGTTTATGATTGAAGTTTGTTTGAAATTACCTGCAAATTTCAGGTCTGTGTTTTTGATTAGAGTATCTCAGAGGCCAAACACTGCTGACTCAACAGGGGAAAGGCCAGCTCCTCCTAGTGGAAATTTTCTTAAAACCCCATTGTTTTAGGGGAGAAAATAACATTTGTTTCTTTAATAAGCACTTTATGGGAACAAGAATATTTATTGTGACTTTTTAAAAAAATTCACAAACATAGGGACAGATTAACCAATGCTACTTAAAATAATGAAGCAAAGAAACATTAAACTAAAAATACTGGTATCAGGCTTTCTTTCAGTAAGGAAGAGGAAGAAATGTCATCAGTCTTAAGCATAGTTGAATGTAAACTTCTTAATTTTATATTTGATTGTATTTCTAGAGGTTTTAAATATTTCTGACAAGGCATTGTGCCCCAGCGATGACATTAATTAAAGGCTAGATATTTGATTTGTCTTTTTTCTACTTCCGTAAACAGTGTGTTTTGTAGCATTATGTTCACAAATCTCTGGTGCTTATTTCATGGGAGAAGTGACTTCAGTTGACTCCTGCTGAAGGGAAATGGAAAAAAATAGTGCTCTTCAAATCAGGTTTTCACTTTGAGCAGGTTACGGTCTGTATTTGGTATGTATAGACTTACCTCTCATAACTCTGGCTTATAGGGACAGACCAGAGGAAAGCAGTTTTGAACCCTATTAGCTCCCTTCACAAGTACTACAGACAGCCATTTCTGATGCTGTGAGGTTCATAATGATTTTTGTTTGAAATGTTGACAGTCTGGGAGCTACATGGGTTCTATCAACACAAATCAGTTAGAATTTTATCTTTTTTATTTATTTGAATTCCTACTGTGTGCCAGGTATTGTGCATAGCATTGTTTTTCAGAGTGTGTTCAGCAAACTAGGTTCTAAGCTGTCCCAGCTAGAACATGTTTGACTACAAATAACAGAAAACCAATCAAAGATGGCCTCAGCCCAAAGGGAAGTTCCAAGGTTGGCTGCTTCATTGCCTCAGCTATGCTAGTTGCTTCAGCTATGCCAGGTCCTTCTTTCTGCTTTGCTACTTGCAGCATGTTGATCTGTTCTCTCAGACTTACCTTCTCCTGGGTCCCAAGGTAACTACTGCCATTCTAAGTGTCACATGAAGACTACAGTGTCTAACATGGAAAAACATGTATGTGTTTAAGATTGAGAAAGACTTTCTCAGAAACCCTCCAGCCAAAGCTTGGTTCTCAGTATCCAGAGTTGCATAGTATCACCTTTACTTATAGTCGGTAGGAGGGCAAGTGAAAATACCATGGCTGGTCTACAGCCATTCTCAAAATGTGGCTCGGGGACCCTTGGGTCTTCCTAAGACCTTTTCAGGAGGTCCACAAGTGCAAAACTATTTTCATAATAATCATAAAGATATTATTTGGGTTCATTCTCTTGCTAGTATACAGTGGAATTATCGAGAGGTTACAAGATGTATGATGATGTCAGATCTGGCAGCTAATGGAATATGTATGTATGTATGTGTGTGTATGTGAGTGTATGTGTGTGTATTTGACAGATCCTGCCTCAAGTTTATCTGTACAAATAGAACAGGAGGACACCAGCCCCATGCAGATAGCAGCCCAGGAGTCACATTTCCTTTCCTCCTCACATCAGAAGACTCTACTCTGGAGTCTTCATGGGGCCCTTGGCACCTTCGGGAACTGGAGCCAGAGGGACAGCCACCTGGATCTTGGTTTGAGAGTTGATCTTGGGCTTTGGCTGGCAGAGCATTTGACAATGCAGGCACGAGCATGTTTCCCAAGCTTGGGATGAGCCATATAGTCAAGTCTATTGAGCTTGCCGCTGCTACCTTTTGGGAACTTGGATTTTTGTCATCTTTGGCCTTTATGAGGGCCTTGATAGCCTCGGCATGTGCACTTATAGCATTGGTGTTGCCTACATCTTCTTCAGGCCTTCTTGTGCTTCTTGGCCAAGTGCATATTCCTCGGGAACTTGGGGTCTACCCCCTTAAGAGAGTTCTGCTTTTGTGATCGGAGTTTCTCGATGTCATTTCTATACCATTTTGGGGACTGGTTTGCATTGTGTGATTCTTGGACTAGGCCATGTCTGCACTGAAGCTTGTGGCTCCCCAAATACCTGGGATCAGAAGAATGTCTATATGTGTTTTGGGGCTTTAAAGTTTTCTTGTTTTTAATTTCTAATGTGGTAAATACTGACAAATATAATCCACATAAAGAAAAGCTCTCAGTAATGTTTAAGAGTATGAAGGGGTCCTGCGAACAAAACATTTGAGATCCATTGATCTATGTCAATCAGGATTCACCCATGGCATTGAGGAGGATCGCAGACTCCCCCAATACTTGTGGCCATGAGATTCCTGAACAAAACTTTTTCAGTTACCAAGGGAACAGCAGCGTGGTTAGGGCTGTCGTGTGAGCCACCAGCGGTGTGTACAAGACTGTTCTGGGGAGAGGCCTTGGTGAGGGGTGTGGGAGGGATTCAGGGTGCGCTCCAGGCCCTGCCTCTACTCTTCCTGGAGTGACTTCAGGTCTGCCCTTTATTTATTTATTTTTCAAATTGTGGTAAAATGTACATACTATAAAACTTACAATTTTAACCATTTTAAGTGTACAATTTGGTGGCATTGTTTACCTTCACACTTTTGCAATCATTACCACCATCCATCTCTAGAACTTTTTCATCTTTCCCAACTAAAACTCAGTACCCGTTAAATACTAACTCCCCACCTCCCCTACTCCCTAGCCCCTGATAACCGCCATTCTCTCTTATGCCTTCCTGAGTTTGACTGCTCTAGGTTTCTCCTATTGCAAGCATATGATATTTGTTCTTTTGTGTGTGCCTTTTTTCTCTTAGTGTATTGTTTTCAAGGTTTATCCACGTATGTATCAGAACTTCCTTCCTTTTTAAGACTGAATATGCTATTGTCTGTATATATTCATCTCATTTATCTATTCATCAGTCGATGGATATTTAGGTTGTTTTGACCTTTTGGCTATTGTGAATAATGCTGCTATGAATAGGGTATACATATATCCATTGGAGTTCCTACTTTCTTTTCTTTTTCTTTTTTTTAAGATTTTATTTATTTTTAGAGAGAGGAGAAGGAGGGAGAGAAACATCAATGTGTGACTGCCTCTTGTGCACCCCTCACTGGGGACCTGGCCCACAGCCCAGGCGTATGCCCTGGCTGGGAATCGAACCAGTGACCCATTGGTTCACAGGTCAATGCTCAGTCCACTGAGCCACACCAGCCAGGGTCCTCCTTTCAGTTCTTTTGGATATATACATAGAAATGGAATTTCAAGATCATGTGGTAATTGAACGTTCAATTTTATTTTTTAGAAACCACCATACTGGTTTTGAAGGGGCTACAATATTTTGCATTCCTACCATCAATGCACAGAGGTTCCAGTTTTTCCACATCCTTACCAATGCTTGCTGTTTTCTATGGTTTTTGATAATAACCATTCTAATGGATACAATGCAGTATCTCATTGTGATTTTGATTTGCATTTCCCTATTGATTAGTGATGTGTAGCATCTTTTTATGTGCTTATTGGCCATTTGTGTACTTTGAAGAGATGTTTGTTTAAATTCTTTGCTCATTTTTTAAAAATTGTGTTATTTGTTTTTGTTGTTGAGTTTTAGAGGTTCTTTGTATAATTTGGATACTAATCCCTTATCAGATACATGATTTGCACAAGTGTGTCTGTTTTGTATATTGAACTTTTACACAGGCTTAATTTTATGAAATTATTTTTTTTAATAGCTTTCAAGTTCTGTCAATAGCTTTCACTGCTGCTGTTGTCACTTTTATCATCCTAGATATTTACCTATTTACCCACCGTACTGGTTTAGAAAGTATGGATGGTGGGACCTTGGTAATTACTTCAGTGCTCATGATTAATTTATAATAACTACTTTAGGATTTCTTACACTATTTAAAATGTGAGATATGCCTGGATATGCTTATTTGCATACATGGCTCTATAGCTTACCTCTTATTTGCCACCAAGGAAAACAGTGATGATTAAATGAGTTTTAAAATATTTTTTTCTTTAAATCTGTGCCAGTTTTAGCTTTTGACAGCACTTTAAAGGTACCAGATTCCTTATCATATCAACTGAGCAGATATTCTTTATAGACTTTTCAGAAAATCTTAAAAGTTGTGTTCTAAGCTGTCTTTAGATGGGGCATCCATTTGAGATATGAAAGTGTTTTTTAACAGTAATGCTAATGGAGGACCAGAAAATTGCAGGTTAAATTATGGAATGGGTATTTTTCATCCTTAAACTTAGTACATTAGCAGAGGGAAATAATGTCACATGAGGCTAAATGAAAAGCTAGTGTTGCTCTCTCGTGCCATTACTGGTCACCCGTCCCAGCACTGCGGCAGAATGGACATGCTGCACAATCCCTGCCGTGGCCTGTGCCGTCTGCTCTTTGAAGCTGGGTCTGCTTAAATCCTCAGTGTGAACGTGGAACTTTATATAATACGTCTTCATTTCTAGATGAAGGGAAATCATTTTGCTTTGTTTTTTTTTTTTTTTTATTTTTTTT
>PVJI01004497.1:0-107881 GCA_004026765.1 Micronycteris hirsuta | reverse complement strand
CGCTTGTGAGGTAAGCAAGCAAAATACAACCAGAGAAACAAATTATAACCAGAGACATTGAAATTTAGAACAATCTGGCAGTAAGCAGAGGGGAGGGGGAAGGGGATAATGGGGACAAGGGTATTCAGGAACTGCTATAAAGGACACATGGACAAAACCAAGGGGGAGGGTGGAAGCAAGGGAGGGAGGTGGGTTTGCCAGGAGTTGGGGGTAAATGCAGACAACTGTAGGTGAACAACAATAAAATAATAAAAAAAAAAAGAAAGGAAGTCAAACAACTATGGAATTAAAGAAACCACTTCCATCCAGACTGGTAGGAGGGGCAGAGACACAGAATGGGCTGGCCCCACATCCATGCATGATGAATAAAAATTTGGGAGGGATATCTCAGGAGTGAGGGGTCCCAGGACCACTCCTAGCCCCCAGACCTAGGGCCCAGTGCCAGGAAGATAAGTCTCCCTAACTTGGCTGCAAAAATCAGCGAGGACTGAGTTGGTGGAAGAAACTGAATTCCTAAGCAGTTCTTCTTAAAGGACCCACACGTGAACTTACTCAGACTCACCCCCTCTGAGCTCCAGCAGTGGGGTAGCAGCTTGTAAGGCACCAGTGACATACAGGGAGGAACTGAGGTGCCTGGCATGAGGATGAGAGCTGGGGGACAGCTTTTTCCCAAACAGAATGATGGGTAGAGGCCATTGTTCCTTTTCTGAATCTTCCACCACGGAGCCACAGAACCAGCAGATGGGTACCATATCTGAGACTCCATCAACCTGGATAACACTGTTTCCCTCACCCTGGTGATTCCCTGAAGCTCTGCCCCACCCAACTTATGAGCCCACCCAAACTGTTAACGGTGGCTTTTTCATATGAATATTTTGTCTTGGCTCATGCTTCACATCTTCCTAAATCCTCTCAAACAAGCAACATTCGGCCTCAATAAGCCCCCAGTCCCCATATCTTGAGCTAAGTGGCCCCAGGCCTGGCACTAGCAGCAGCAAGCTTAGATTCACAGCTTAGCTTCACCTGGAAATCTCCAAACCCAACACAAGTATCAGCAATCTGCAGATTTCTTTGTAGCTCATGCTGGTGGCCTGGGAAGAACACAGCTGATGGCTGACCTTGGCCTGTACCACCTCAGGAAACATCAGAGACTGTACACCACATCAGATCACATCAGAGAACCACCACCCTGCCCCTGCACAGCTGATCCTCCACAGAGGGCAGAGGTTGGTGGTCAGTGGTCACAGCCATTCCTTGCAGCTGACTGGCCTGGGTAAATCCCTTCCATTGACCTGTCAACAACAACCAAGGCTCAACTACAAAAGGAGGGAGTACTCAGCCCACACGAAGGGTGCACCTCGAGTACCCAGTTGGGTAATAGGGGAGGCTGTGCCACTGGACCCTACAGGACACCTACTACATTAGGCCACACTACCAAGACACACGGAGTCATAGAAGCTCTACCTAATGCATAGAAACAAACACAGGGAGGCTGCCAAAACAAAGAGACAAAGAAACATGGCCCAAATTAAAGAAACCACTTCCATCCAGACTGGTAGGAGGGGCAGAAACATGGAATAGGCTGGTCCCACACCCACATGTGGTGAATGAAAATTTACCAAGACACAGAGTCATAGCAGCTCTACCTAATGCACAGAAACAAACACAGGGAGGCTACCAAAACAAGGAGACAAAGAAACGTGGCTCAAATTTAAAAAACTCAGAAAAAAGAGCTAAACAAAATGGAGATAAGCAATCTGTCAGATGCAGAGTTCAAAACACTGGTTATAAGGATGTTCACTTAGTGAGGACCTCAACAGCATAAAAAAGATTCAGTCAGAAATTAAGGATACACTAATTGAAATATAGTACGATTTACAGGGAATCAACAGTAGAGTGGATGAAGCCAAGAATCAAATCAATGATTTGGAACATAAGAAAGAAAAAAACACTAATAAGAAGAAGAAAAAAGAATCCAAAAATTTGAGGATACTGCAAGGAGCCACTGGGACAACTTCAAGTGTTCCAACATTAGCATCATAGAGGTGCCAAAGGAGAAGAGAAAGAGCAAGAAATTAGAAATCTATTTGAAAAAAATAATGAACAATTCAAAAGGACCTATGCACCCCAATGTTCATAGCAACACAATTTACAATAGCCATGTGCTAGAAGAAACCTAAGTGCCCATCAGTAAATGAGAGGATCAGAAAACTATGGTACATTTACACAATGGAATACTATGCAACTGAAAGAAAGAAGGAGCTCCTACCCTTCCTGACAGCATGGATGGAACTGGAGAGCACTATGCTAAGTGAAATAAGCCAGACAGTGAAAGACAAATACCATATGATCTCATCTATAAGTGGAACCTCCTCAATGAAACAAACAAGAGCAAGCAAAATATAACCAGAGAAATTGAAATAAAGAACAAACAGTAACCAGAGGGGAGAGGGGAGGGGATAAGGGGGAAAAGAAGGGGAAGGGTTGTCAAGGAACATGTATAAAGGACCCATGGACAAAGCCAAAGGGGGGTAGGATTGAGGGTGGGAGATGGGGGTGGGTAGGGCAGGGGAAAGTGGTAGTGAAAAAAAATGAAAGAAAAAATAATGAAAGAAAACTTTTTTAATTTGGTGAAGGAAATAGACAGGCAAGTCCAGGAAGCACACAGAGTCCCAAACAAGATGGATGTAAACAGGCCCACACCAAGATATATCAAAATCAAAATGCCAGAGATTAAAGATAAAGAGAAAATCTTAAAAGCAGTAAGAGAAAAGAAGTTAGTTACATACGGGGGAGTTCCCATAAGACTATCAGCTGATATCTCAAAAGAAACTTTACAAGCTAGGAAGGATTGGTAAGAAATATTCAAAGTCATGAAAAGTGGGAACCTACAGCCAAGATTGCTCTACCTATTTATCTGCCTTTTGATTCTATCATTTAGAATCGAAGGGCAGATAAAGAGCTTCCCAGACAAGAAAAAACTAAAGTTCATCATCACCAAACCATTATTATATGAAATGTTGTAGGGACTTATTTAAGAAAAATAAAGATCAAAACTATGAATAATAAAATGACAACAAATACATATTTATCAACAACTGTATCTAGAAAGCTACCTAAGCAAACAAGAACAGAGACAGAATCATGGATATGGAGAGCATTTTGAAAATGCTCTCCATGATGGTTGCCCAATGGGAGGGGGAAGGGGGAGAATGGGTGAAGAGGTGAGGGGATTAAGAAGTACAAATAGGTAGTTACAGAATAGCCATGGGGATGGATGTAAAGTACAGTATAGGAAATGGAGTAGCCAAAGAAATTACATGCATGACCCATGGACATGAGCAAAGGTGAGGGGATTGCCTGGGGGGTAGGGGGTGCCTGGTAGAGTGGGGCAAAGGGGGAAAAATTGGGACAACTGTAATAGCATAATCAAAAAATATATTAAAAAAGACATAGAGAGAAGAACATGTGAGTAAAGAAAAAATGGCAATAAATAAATACCTATCAATAGTAACCTTAAATGGGTTAAATGTTCTAATAAAAAGACACAGAGTAGCTGAATGGAGATAAAAACATAGCTTTTATATATATATATATATATATATATATATATATATATATATATATATATATATATGCTGTCTGCAAGAGAACCATCTCAGAACAGAAGATACACACTGACTCAAAGTGAAGGGATGGAGCTCTGCTGGTTGTGGCTCAGTAGTTGGAGTGTTGTCCTGTAACTGAAAGGTTGTGGGTTCACTTGCTGGTCAGGGCACATACCTATGTTTCAGGTTCATCCCTAGACCAGGTGTGGGCCCATGCAATCCCTGGTCTGGACATGTACAATCCCCAGTCCCAGCACAGATCCCTGGTCTGGGTACTTACAGAGGCAACTGATCAATGCTTCTCTCTCATCGATATTTCCCTCTCTACCTTCCTCTTCCCTTTCTCTCTCTCTATAAAAAAGTAAAATAAAAAATGTCCTCGGGTGAAGGGAAAAAGAAAAGAAAAGAAAGTGAAGGGATGGAAAAAAAATTCCATGCAAATAGAACCTCCCCCCAAAATCTGGGGTAGTAATACTTGTATCTGACAAAGTAGACTTCAAAACAAAAGTCATAAAAAAGATAAAGAGGGTTACTACATAATACTGAAGGAATTGATCCAACAAGAGGATATTGCCCTTGTAAAACATATATGCAACCAACATAGGAACACATAAATATATTTTTTAAAATCTCGATGGACATTAAGAGAGAGATCAACAGCAGTGCAGTCATAGTAGGGGATTTTAACACCCTACTGACATCAATGGGTAAATCTTGCAGGCCAAAAATCAACAAGGCAACAGTGACCTTAAATCAGGGACCCCCAACCCCCAGGCCATGGGCTGATAGCAGCCCATGACCTGTTAGGAACAAGGCCACACAGCAGGAAATGAGCAGCAGGCAAGGGAGTGAAGCTTCGCTCACGTTACCACCTGACTTCCGCCTCCTGTCTCCCCTCCACCCCCCATCCATGGAAAAATTGTATTCCACGAAACTGGTCCCTGGTGCCAATAAGGTTGGGGACTGCTGCTTTATGCAACACACTGGATAGGCTGGATTTAATTGATATTTATGGAACATTTCATACGAAAGCAGCAGAATATGCTCTTATGTTCTTTTCTAGTGCACATAGAACATTCTTGAAGATAGATCAAACCCTGGCTGCTGTAGCTCAGTTGATTGGGCATTGTCCTGCCAACTGAAGGGTCACAGGTTCGATTCCCAGTCAGGACACATGCCTGGGTTGTGAGTATGGTCCCCAGTCGGGGTGTGTGCAAGGGCAACTGATCAATGTTTCTCTCTCACACATTGATGTTTCTCGCCTTCTCTTTCTCTCTCCCTTCTCCTCTCTCTGAATCAATTTAAAAAAGGTAGATCACATGTCAGGATACAAATGAAGTCTTAATAAATTCAAGAAGATTGAAATCATATCAAGCATCTTCTCTGACTACAATGGTATGAAAATAAAAATGAACTACAATAAAAAAATTAAAAACAGCCCTGGCTGGTGTAGCTCAGTGGATTGAGCGCGGACTGGGAACCAAAGGGTCCCGGTTCAATTCCCAGTCAGGGCATATACTTGGGTTGCAGGCCAGGTCCCCAGTGAGGGCCACATGAGAGGCAACCACACATTGCTGTTTCTCTCCCTCTCTGTCTCCCTCCCTTCCCCTCTCTCTAATAATAAATAAATAAAATATTTTAAAAAAATTAAAAACACTCAAACACATGGAGGCTAAATATGTTATTAAACAATGAGTTAACAATGAGGTCAAGGTAGAAATCAAAAAATATCTGGAAATAAATGAAAATGAACACAAAACAACTCTAAATCTGTGAGACACAGCCTAAGCAGTTCTGAGAGGGAAGTTCACAGCATTACAGGCCTACCTCAAGAAGCAAGAAAATTCTCAAATAAACAATCTAACCTTACACCTAAAAGAACTAGAAAGAGAACAGCTCAGGCTGGATAGCTCCATTGGTCAGAGCATCGCTCTTGTCCACCAAGGTTGAAGGTACAATCCCTGGTCAAGGCACAGACAAGAATCAACTAATGAGTGCATAAATTAGTGGAACACTGTTTCTCTCTCTCTCTCTCCTTCTTTCCCTTACTCTCTCTCTAAAAATCAATAAATAAAAAATTTTTAAAAAGAACAACAAACAGAGTTCCTGGGATTGGAAGACCTGTGGCTAGAGCGGGGAGCACGTTTCGCTGTAGGATTACACCACTCGCCCTATCCTGCCTCCTCCACGCCGGTAAACCGACCCACGGACCACGTGTCTGCCGTCCTGCCTGGAAGGCCTCTTGGATCCAGAAGGTCATTCTCCATGTGGCCTGAGCCGCCGCCAGCGGGTTTCCAGCATCCGCGTCGGTCCGCCCTGCGATCCACTCCAGATCAACTAAACGGTTCCTGAGTCACCCTCTCGGTTCTGCAAGGATTCCTCAAAAGTACAACGGAGTTCCACGTACTTTAGTCCCTAGTTGTAGACATGTTCCCCTAAATGTTTAGACATCCTAATTGCATGTCCTAATTCCAAAGCTGGACTTAGGGTCCAGAAATCAAATGGTACAATGGTGACTTGAAGTGTAGTAAAAGTTTTCAAATTAAGAAAAAAAAAAAAAAAAAAAAGAACAACAAACAAAGCCTGGAATAAGTACAGAAAGAAAACAGTAAAGATCAGAGCAGAAATCTATGACAGAGAGACTGAAAAAACAACAAAGAAGATCAATGAGACCAATAGTTGGTTCTTTGAAAAGATAGACAAGATTGATGAGCTTTAACCAGACTCATAAGAAAAAAAGAGAGCCCAGCTGGTGTAGCTCAGTGGATTGAGCGCGGGCTGGGAACCGAAATGTCCTGGTTCGATTCCCAGTTGGGGCACATGCCTGGGTTGCAGGCCAGGTCCCCAGTGAGGGCCATGTGAGAGGCAACCATACATTGCTCTTTCTCCCTTCCTTCTCCTCTCTCTAAAAATAAATAAAATCTTTAAAAAAAAAGAAAAAAAGAGAGAGGAGTCAAATAAATAACATTAGAAATGAAACAGGAGAAGTAATAAGTGACACCATAGAAACACAAAGGATTGTGAGAAAATACTATGAACAATTACATGCCAATAAATTGGACAACCTGGCGAAATGGATAAATTACTAGAAACATACAATCTTCCAAAACTGAATCAGGAAGAATCAGAAAACCTGGATAGACTAATTACAACTAATGAAATTGAAGCAATGATAAAAAAATCACAGCAAACAAAAGCCCTGGCTGGTGTGGTTCAGTGGATTGAGTGCTGGCCTGCGAACTGAAGGGTGGCCAGCTCCAGACCCAGTCAGGACACATGTCTGGGTTGTGGGCCAGGTCCCCAGCAGGGAGTTCGTGAGAGGCAACTGATGGATATAGCTCTCACACATCGATGTTTCTCTCTCTCTTTCTCCCTCACTTCCCCTCTCTCTAAAAATGAATAAATAAAATTGAAATAAGAAGTCCTGGACCAGATGTTTTCAAGGCAAATTCTTTTTTCTAATATGTTTATTGATTTTAGAGAGAGGGATAGAGGGGGAGAGAGAGAAAGAGAGAGAGACAGAGAGAGAGAGACAGAGAGAGAGAGAACGATGTGAGAGAGAAACGTTGATTGGTTGCCTCCTATACATGCCTCGACCAGAGATTGAACCTGCAATTTAGGGATGTGTCCTGACTGGGAATTGAACCCCCAACCTTTTGGTGTATGAACAACACTCCAACCAAGTGAGCCACACCAGCCCAGGCTACTTTACAGGCAGATTTTACCAAACATTCAAAAAGGCCTGTGAGAGGCAACCAATCAATATTTCTCTTGCACATCGATGTTTCTCTCCCTCTATTTCTCCCTCTCTTCCTTTCTCTCTAAAAATAAATAAAATCCTTTAAAAAATTAAAAAACATGTAATCACCTGTTTAAAGCAAAAGTAACTGGATTGTAATAAATTCTGAGTTTATAACATACATAGAAGTATGATAAAAATATCACAAATGCCAGGTGGGGAAAAATGTACAATAGAATATTGATGTCCGGTTCATACATGGTTCATGAAGTAGTATAATACTTGAAAATAGATGGTGATAATCTAAATATTTATGCTATAAACCCTAAAGCAACCACTAAAAATATGAAATGTAATTGTAGCTAATAAGCCAATGAAAGAAAAAAAAGGAATCATAAAAAATATATTGAATCTAAAAAAAGTAAAAAAAAAGAATAAAAAGGAAACCAAAAACCCCACGTGGGACATACAAAACAAATAGCAAGATGGTAAATGTAAATCTAACCATATCGATAATCACATTAACTGTAGGTGGCCTAAACATCTGAATAAAAGGCAGAGATCATCAGGTTGGATAAGAAACCCAATTATCTGCTTTCTAATAAAAAAAATCTAATTATGATAACCTAAATATGTTAAAAGTAAAAGGTAGAAAAGTAAAAGGATGGTAACACTCATCAAAAGAAAGCTTGAGTGGCTATATTAATTCCAAAGTAGATTACCAAAAAAAAGTATAATACTAAGGATAAATAGGGTCATTTCATAATGGGAAGGCAGCAAATTCATTGAGAGGACATAGAAATTCTAAATGTTTAGGCACAAAGTACATTAAAAATTTGATTGAGCTGTTAGTACTAGACAAATTCAATTATAGTAAAAAATTACTCTTCTTTTCTCAATAACTGGTAGATACGGTTGAGAAAAAAAATGATAGAGGACTTGAACAATACTATATACTAAGTTGATGTAACAGCTATTGTGGGTTCTATGAAAATTAACCTTGGAGGATGATCTGATTATAAATTTTTAACTGGGCAGGTCGTGGTGGGTAGTCACACCACAGGCATATAACTTTTTTAGTAAACAGTTTATTTTTTAAGCAAGCCCTGACCATTGTTTCTGTGCATCTAGGTTTACAAATCTTTGAAATAAGCATAACCACCCTCAAAAGAACACATAATCTTGTTAGCTACTCTGTAATCCAATCCCCACCTTGTTTTTTCCCACCTTTGTGGAATCTTTCTTATATTCCCTCCTTAATTTCAAATGCATAGAAGAAACTGCAAAACTGTTATTCTCTGAAGCAACTGTCATAAGTTTTGGCTCAAATAAACCCTTATAAAACTTCTCTAAAGGCCTGGACATTTCTTACATCAATATTATTTATAGAGTACTCAACTCAACAGATAACAAATTGCATTCAAGTGTATACAAAGCATTTCCCAATAGAGATGATAGTCTGAACCATGAAACAATTTTTAAAAATTTACAAAGGCCCTGGCTGGTGTGGCCCAGTGGATTGAGCAGTGGACTGTGAACAGGAGGGTCGTGGTTTGATTTTTGGTTAAGGTACATGCCTGGGTTGCGGGCCGGGTCCCTGGTTGGGGGCATACAGGAGGTAGTTGATTGATGTTTCTCTCACATAATGATGTTTTGCTCCCTCTTTTCCCCTCTCTTTAAAAATAAATAAAATTTTAAAAAACTTTCAAGGATTCAGATCATATGAAATAGGTTCTTTGAATCCAATAAAATTGAATTAAAAATAAAATTTAAAATCTCCAAATATTTGGAAACTAAATAACACTCTTCTAAATAACTCATGGATCAAAGAAAAAAAAATTAAAGTGGAAAAAAAGAAGAAAAAGAAAAAATCAAAAGGAAAGTATTGAAACCTGAATAAAATGCAAATGCAGGCTTATTATTTGCAGAGAAGGAAATATATGGAACAAAATACTTACTACAAAAGAAAAAAATTCTTAATTTAATGAGCTTAGTTTCTACCTTAAGAAGCTGGGAGAGCTGCCTGAAATCTAGCTGAATGGAAGTCTTACAACTAGGCAACTAGGTGTTTAAAGAAGTCACTTCGAGTCTGGTAGGAAGGGCAGACATGCAGAACAGGCTGGTCCCACACCCATGTTGTGGCAGTTTAAAATTGAGAGGGATATCTTGGCTGAGTTCCCTCCTGAGAAGAGAGGGTTCCCTCCCTGTCCCACCCCAGGCCTCCCAGCCCAGGGTTCTAGAGCCAGGAAGATAAGTCCCCATAACTTCTGGCTGTAAAAACCAACAAAGATTGTGGCTGAGTCAGATGGGGGGCTTCTGGAGTCTCAGGCAGGTGTTCTTAAAGGGCCTGCAAATGGGCTCACTTGGCTCACTTCCTCTGAGCTCCAGTGCTGGGGCAGCAGCTTGAAAGGAACCAGGGGATTATGAGGAAGTACTGAATTGTCTGGCATCAGAGGGAGAGCTGGGGAAGCAGCTTTCTGCCAGACGAAAGTGCTGGCAGAGGCTGTTGTTACTTTTCTGAGAACCCCGTGCTCCCCACAGAGCCAGTAGGTGGGCACCATATCTGAGTCTCCATCAACCTAGCTAATACTCTTAGCCCCTCCCTGGTGACTCCCTGAGACCTTGCCCTACCCAACTTGCCAGCCCACCTAAGCTGTTTCCAGTGGGTTGTCCATACAAATGGCCTCTCTTGCCTCATGCTTTGGACTTTCCTAAAATCTCTCGAACAAGTAGCATCTGGCCTCTGCATACCACATACCTCTGGCCTTGATTAGCAGTTTGGCCTCTCCTGGGCACTTCCAAGCCCAGCACAAGTAGCAGCCATTTGCAGATTGCTCTGTAGCTTCTGCCAGGTAGCCCCAGGCAAGGCACATCAGTGGCTGACCTTGCAACTCCTACGAGGTCACAGAGCCAGTGCACCCGGTGGACAGACAGCTTCAGACCATGGCAGATAACAACCCTAGCATCTCCACGAGCAACCCACTCAAGTGGTGGACTCAGTGATCACCGTAGCCCCACTGAAGCTAGTCCAACTCTGTAGGGTTGACTCCAGAACAGCAGCAACTCTGCTATAGTTGTAGCCAGTTCTCAGTTCTCATAGCTGATTGGCCTGGAGGGGTTATTCCCTCCCAGCGACATCAACAGCAATCAAGGTTCAACTACAACAGGACAAAGCACGTAGCCCACACAGGAGTACACCTGGAGTGTCCAGGTGACTGGGGAGGCTGAGCCACTGAGCCTTAGAGGATACCTGCTACACAAGGCCACTCTACCAAGTCTGGAAATGATAACACCTCTACCTAATACATAGAAACAAACAGAAGCAAACAAACTGCAAAGACAAAGAAGCAGGTCCCAAATGAAAGAACAGGAGATATCTTCAGAAAAAGAACTGGAGGCAGGCAAACAAGCTACCAGAAACAGTATTCAAAACAATGGTTGTATAAGGATGCTCGAGGAAGTTAGTGAGAACTTCAATGGCGTGATAAAGAACGTAGAAACCATAAAAAAGCATCAGTCAGAAATGATGGGTACATTAACTGAAATGAAAAATAATTTACAGGGAATCAACAGAAGTATAGATGAAGCTAAGAATGAAATCAGCAATCTGGAATATAAACGAGCAAAAAATAATCAGAACAACAAAAAGAAAAATGAATCCTAAAATATGAAGATGGCTTAAGGAGCCTCTGGGAAAACTTCAAGCATACCAACATTTGCATCATGGAGTGCCAGAAGGAGAACAGAGAACGAAATAAATTGAAAACCTGTTGGGGACCACTTTGTGTGGTATCAGAAACTGTAGCCTCGAGCAAGCCAGGCCTTGCCTGTAAGTCTCAACCTGAATGCCGGGAATGCTGGAGGCAGGCATGACCCATACTAGCACCAAGGGTTCCCTTGGGAAATCAGGCCTAAAGAATACATTGTATCCTTTGTATCCTTGCTTTGCTTTGTATATCCCTGTTGATATAAACCAGATGTTTAAATTCAAAGCATAAGGGAGTGAACTCCTAATCTCATGAACCACACCTTAATGACCCTCTGGTGTCAGCATAACTAACAGATCCTGACCTGAGGCAGATCTCTGTGTTTCCTCAATTTTTATCTATAGATAATATCTGTTTTCTATAACTAAGGCCTTTAGACATTGATTGATGAGCTTTGCATGCATACTGTATACCCCTGTGCATACTGCTCTCATTCAAAGCTATTTTGGAGAAGGGCTCCAGGCATTCTCTATTAGAGGGACTCTCCGCCCCCTTTCCTGCCAGAACAACAGATTGTGTCCGGGACAACTCGTTCTCATCCTCAGTGGTGGGGAGAACTCCGAGGGACGAGCTTCCCACAAAAACCTATTTGAAAAAAATAATGACAGAAAACTTCCCTAACCTGGTGAAACTAATAGACACACAAGTCTAAGAAGCACAGAGAGTCCCAAAGAAGATGAACCCAAAGAGGCCCACACCAAGACACATCATAATTAAAATGCCAAAGATCAAAGACAAAGAGAGGACCTTTTTTTATTTTTAAAAGATTTTATTAAAAAAAAAAAAAGAAAGACTTGATTTATTTACTTTTAGAGAAAGGGGAGGGAGAAAGAGTGGAAGAGAAACATCAATGTGAGAGAGACATCAAATGGTTGCCTCTCACACACTCCCAACTGGACCTGGCTGCTGTCCAGGCATGTGCTCTAACTGGGAATCAAACCAGTGACTTTTTAGTTTGCAAGCCAGTGCTCATTCCACTGAGCCACACCAGCCAGGGCCAAAGAGAAGATCTTAAAGGCAGTAAGGGAGAAGCAGTTAGTTATCTACAATGGAGATCCCATTAAAACTGTCTGCTGATTTCTCAACAGAAACTTTGCAGAGAAGAGATTGGCAAGAAATATTCAAAGTGATAAAAAGCAAAGCCATAAAACCAAGATTACTCTACCCAGCAAAGCTATCATTTAGAATCGAAGGACTTATACAGAGCTTCACAGATAAGAAATAGTTAAAGGAGCCCTGGCTGGTGTAGCTCAGTGGATTGAGCGCGGGCTGGGAACCAGAGGGTCCCGGTTCGATTCCCAGTCAGGGCACATGCCTGGGTTGTGGGCCAGGTCCCCGTGAGGGCCACGTGAGAAGCAACCGTACATTGCTGTTTCTCTCCCTCTCTGTCTCCCTCCCCTCTCTCTAAAAATAAATAAAAATAAAATCTTAAAAAAAAAAAAAAGAAATAGCTAAAGGAGTTTATCACCATCAAACCAATATTATGCTTAATGTTAAAGGATCTTCTTTAAGAAGAAGTTAAAAAATATGAATAATATAATGGCAATAAATGCATATATCAATAATTGAATCTTAAAAAATAAATTTAAAAAGCAGCATAGAAACAGACTCATAGATTCAGAGAACATTTTGATGGTTGCCAGATGGGAGGGGGGTTAGGGGGTGGGTGAAAAAGGTGAGAGGATTAAGAAGTACAAATTGGTTGTTACAGAAAGGACAGCATGGGGAATTTAGTCAATAATATTCTAATAACTATGTATGGTATCAGACATGTATGAGACTTATCAAGATGATCACTTAGTAAGTTATATAATGTCTAATCACTGGGTTATATACCTGAAACTAATATAATATTGTATGTTGACTGTAATTGAAAATTAAAAATGATTTAAATTAAAAAATAAGTTAGAAAAAGAAGAGCAAATTATACCCAAGTAAAAAGTGTAAATGAAGTAATAAAGATAAATGTGGAAATAGGTAAATCAGAAAACAGAAAAGCAATTAGAGAAAAATCAATGTAATAAAAAACTGATTCTTTGAGAAGATCAATAAAATTAATAAACCTATAGACTAATAAGCAGAGAGAGAAACTGACAAACCTTTATACTGATAAGCAAAGAAAGAGACAGAAAGAGAGAAAAAAGACAAATTACTAATATCAGAAATGAGAGGTGACATTATTAAAGATTCTACAGATAGTGAAGGGTTAGTAAGAGATTTTTATGAACAACTTTAGACCAGTAAACTCAACAACTCAGATGAAATGGGCAAATTCCTTGAAAGACACAAATTGTGAGTGCTCACTGAAGAAGAAATAAGATAAACTATGATTTTTTTGAACCAAATTTGTAGTTTAAAACCTTTCCGTGAAATAAACCCCAAGTCTCGATGGTTACAATGGTTTTCTCCCTACCCACTGAAGCACTGGTGATTTCTACCAAACACATAAAAGGAAATGCCAGTTCTTCAACAAACTCTTACAGAAAATTGTAGAGAATATTCTACTTGAGTCTATAAAGCTAGCATTAATCTGATGCCTTACAAGAAAAGAAAATTATACAGACTAATAAAGCTTATAAACATGGACACAGAAATTGTTAACAAAATTTCAGCAAATCAAATAAAAGATGATAAAAAGTATGCTCATTATGAGTAAGTGGGGTTTATCTAAAAAATTCAGGGTTGGTCCCTGGCTGGTGTAGCTCAGTGGATTGAGCGCGGGCTGGGAACCAAAGGGTCCGGGTTCGATTCCTAGTCAGGGCACATGCCTGGGTTGCGGACCAGGTCCCCAGTGAGGGCCATGTGAGAGGCAACCATACATTGCTGTTTCTCTCCCTCTCTTTCTCCTTCCTTTCCCCTGTCTCTAAAAATAAACAAATAAAATCTTTAAAAAATTTTTTTTAATTCAGGGTTGGTTTAGCATTCATAAATCCATGTAATTTACTATATTAACAGATTCAAAGAGAGAAAAACACATGATTATTCCACCAGGTGCAGTAGAAGCGTTTGAAAAAACCTGTATTAATAAGTCGTGTGGGTGTGAGGTACAGCATGATGACTATAATTCACAATACTATACTGCATATTTGAAATTACTAAGAGAGGAAATATTAAAATATCTCATTACAAGGAAAATAATTTGTAACCTTGTGTGGTGATGGAAGTTAACTAGATGTATTTGGTGGTCATATCACAATATATGCAATTATAGAACTTAAAAAACCCAGTATCTATTCCTGATCAAAAATAGGCAAACTAGGAAAAGAAGGGAATTTCCCCAACTTGATAAAGAGCATTATAAAATATATACAGCTCTTATCATACTTAATGGTGGAAGACTGAATGCTTTCTCTGAAAATCAGGAACAAAGTAAGGATGTCTCATCGCTTCTATTCAAATTTATGCAGGAGGTCCTGGCCTACTCAATGTGTCAAAGTTAAATGTCACAGATATAAAGGAGAAAATAAAACTGCCTCTATTAGCATATGACAGGATTGTATATGCAGAAAAAACAAAAAAATGTACAGTCCTTATGAGGACTAACCACTGGGTTTCAGTATACAAAATTAATACACAAAAATCTATATTTCTATATATTAGTTGAGAACAGTTAAGAGTGGAAATTAGAAAACAATAGTATGAAAAATGAAATACTTAGAAATAAATCTCACAAAAGGTATGCAAGACATATAGGCATTGAAAACTGCAAAGCGCTTCTGAGAAAAATTAGAACTAAATAAATGGAGAGATGTGCTGTGTTCAGAAGACACAGCTGTGTTGATAAAGATGAGGAGTGATGGAAAAATCTCATATACAGCTTGTGGGAATGCAAAATCATACAACCACTTTTTTAAAGTTTGTAGTTTATTTTAAAAATTGAATATTTACATACTACATTACACAGCTATTTCAAACTTAGGTATTTATCAAAAAGAAATAAAAGCTTATTTATGTTCATAGGTTATGAATATGTTCATATTCACATGGAATGTTCATAGTGACTTTATTTGTAATAACTCTAAACCCAACACAACCCAAGCGCCCATCTCATAGATGAATAATTAACAATAAAAGAGAATGAACTATTGATATTTATATATGCGATAATGTGATGAATGTCAAAATAATTATGCTAAGTGAAAGAAGACAGAAGAAAGTAGATACTGTATGATTCCACTCATATAAAATTGCTTTAAAATGCAAAACAATCTAAAGGAACAGCATACTGGTGGTTGGCTGTGGGTTGGGGTCAGGAGACAAGGAGGGATGTGTGGGAGGGATTGAAAAGGGGCATGAAAAAACTTTTGGGGGTGATGGGTAATTCATTATGTTGATTGTGATGAAGGTTTCACAGGTGTTTAATGTATATCGAAACTCATATAATTTGTAGATACACAATTTATTGTGTGTCAACTATACCTCAATGAAATTGTTAAAAGCAAACACTGTTAGTGTTGCTAGTTGTGAGGATCTGGAGCAGGAGTGTGTCTACGTGGAGAATGAGAAAGTGTAACATTCAGTACTCCTTAAATGTGGGAAAAGAACTTCCCCTGAATTAATTTCTGTTCATCTGACTGATTTTGTTGTATTGCCTGAGAGAATAGAATGCAGGATAGCCCTACTTGTTTGGGGTCTATGTAATATATTATTTAAGCTCTTTGTTCACTGTATTTGGATTTCTCTTGGCCAATAAATTTCTCTTTCACCCAGTGTTCAAGGGAAATAAAAGGAGCTAGAATTCAAGGCAATCTATTTCTTTTGCTAATAGCTATTTGGTAAAAGCTTAGTTGAGAAAAAAGGAAACCTATTGACTAAAATTAGATATCAAAAGTAGCAATAGATTTTAATTTGTCTTTGTATCTCAATTATTCAATAGCACATGTGATTTGTTTGTTTAAAAGCTTGATTAATTCTGACATAAAAGTGAAAGAGAGTAATATAAAATTGGAGCTTGTTTATCCACAGAGTCAGTTGAAATTGTCATTTGAAATCAAAGTTACTTCAAATACAGTCAAATATTATGCAAATAAAGTGAGTTCTTAAAAAAATGTAGCTGGTCATGGAAAGTAAAAAAAAAAAAAAGGTTGCAACCTGTAAAGTTCTCATGTACTACCTACCTCTCTGGCTCGGAAGAGCTGTGCTTGCTGAATCTTAGAGATGACTTGCTGTACTGAGACAGGGATCTCAAGTCTAGGGATCTCTGATCTATCAAAGTCTTTTCTGGACAAGATGGTGTAATCCACAACTTCATTTTTTGATTTAGATTCATTGTCTATCTCATTTTTCATTCTGATCATTATTTTGAAAAGTTGAGTGATTTTCTTTTATTTCTTCTTCTTTCCCCACAGAATACATGCAAATGCTAATAAACCTGTCCACGAGGAAGCTAGAAGAGGTCTTTCCTGATCTCAGAGGTTGTGGTTTACCCTGCCACTAATCTTTTGCTAAGCATGGTGTTTTGGTTCTGCTGATGTCATAATAGACTCACTGTGACATCATCAACTCAAACATTTACAGCGTGCTTATTATATGCAGAGAACTAGACATTCTATATTCTGTGATGGTAGAAGGGTGAAGGGGGGAGGGTGGGTAAAAAAGAATAGACAACAGGAACGATAAAAGAAATAGAAGACATAGCCCTGCTTAAATGACCTTAAAATCTAGGCGTTAGAATTCAAGATCCAGTCTATCAAATGTAACTCCTGGTTCTTCTCTATTCTTGAAATTTTGCTTAAGAATTTTTAAGCCTGTAATGGAATGATTGCGTTACAACTTCCTCAGCTGCCCCTCAACTTTTCCTGACATGTAGTAACTTAGAAGATATTATTTGAATGGTGCTCATACTCTTTGCACTGCCTAGTTACCCGTTTCTTTTCAAGGAACTTGACTGAACCTTTGAAGTTCCACAGTTGGCTCCAGGAATGGAAGGGAACGCTAGAGCATACTTTCTAACTGAAAGAGCAGTACTTTGGGCAGCTCCTTTGCAGAGGACGTGAAAGGGTGTGGGAGGTTGGAGAAATGAAAGGAGAGGGTGGTTTTGTTGGCTGTGTAGCTTTTTTATTTTTTAATTTAAAAAATGTGGAAAAGTACAGAAAGTGGTATGTCATATAGCTGTGTGCCTGTCACGTAGAATGAACAAATAATAACATTTTGTCATATCTGCTTCAGATATTTTTCAATAAAAGAGAGCATTAGAGATAATGTTGAAGAACCTTTTGGTGTTCTCCTCAGACTCCTTCCTTCCCTTCTGTCCCTGGTTACAGGCAATGACTATCGTGCATTTGATGTATTTATGTCTGGTCTATGTTTGTGCAGTTTTCCTACAGGTGTATATTCATAAACAATGTAATGTAATTTTGTAGCTTTAGATTTTATACAAGTTGCGGATGTATAACTTAATTTCTCTACAAAACTTTCTATGTTGAGTTTTTAAACTCATTGTAAATTTAGTCCTATGTTGAGTCCTTGTTGTAAACTTGTGAAGTTAAACAATTGATATGTTGTGGAGACAGAGGATCATAAAGTAATTGGTTTTTAAAAGAATATCACTATACAGAGACTAAATTACACATCACTCTCTTTAACGTCCTGTTGTCTAAGTTACTTTCCCCTGTTTTCCCAAATCATTTTGTAAAGTTTTATTACTTATCTCATTGAAGTGTAAGTATTATTTGTCTCTACCAGTTGGTAAACTAAAAACCAGATGCTACACTTAGTGTTCTTTTTCTAACATTTGGTATACTCTTTCTCAGTTTCTTTAAAGAAATAATTTAAATTTGGATATCTATTTTGTTTCAGGTTCCTTTCCTTTTGTAAACTTTTCTAAGCCCCAGAATAATTCCTTGTATGGTTAGACTGCCTACCTGCCCCTAATCATAAAATATTACTCCTTCCTTTTCTGTGAACCACAATTAAGTGTATTTATTCAAGGAAGTTCATGTTTTCTGGGAGAATCACAATGAAATAAAATTACTTATTTTTATAAATGTGAGGTTTGATTAAAATATTCATCATTATCTAGCATTTCTTGTCATTGTCAATTAATTTAAATATTTTGTTGGTAATGATATTACACTACTTCTATTTCTCTTGATTTTTTTACATTGCTTGTCAACTAAACTAATTTAGCATTAATGTGCTCTCTCTCATATTTTTTATGCAGCATGAAATTCATCAGCAACTGGAAATGAAGACTTTTTAAAAGAAATTTACAACTCTCTCCTTCCCTTTCAATTTGACAAGCACTTGTTGACATTACTATGTGGCCACCATTATCTTAGACTGTGAAGAATATGATAGGGTATCTGTGAAGAAACTAAAAACCAAAAAAAGAAAAAATAATTTAGGATAGAATATAATATTCAAGTGCTAACAAGGGACATGAAGAAGAGATCTGTGGGGAGCAGAGTCTTTGGGAAAATGTTATGGAGAGAGAAGGTTGATTGACAAATGAAGGCTTTCCATGCATGGAAGACACTTTGAGCCATGGCTTTGGAGGTGAGTGCTGAGCTTGTATTTCAGGGGAAAGTGAGGAGACTGGTTTTAATTGAGATGAAGTAATGCTGAGCTTACTGGTGATCAGATTAGGAAGATTATGAGACACAAATATCAGCAATTTGATGAGTGAATTAAGTTGGTATCTAAGTGAAAAAGAAGATTCATTTGAAGTAAAGTAAGGGAAATTACATGGGACCAGAATGGTCTTGAAAGCAAGTAACACCAGTTTGGTCAAAATGAAACTTTCACTTTAGGAAGATTTTATAATTAATAGAATGGGAAAAAAATCCACTGGAAAAGATCAAGATGACTATTTCAAAAAATGAGTACCTGAACTAGGATATAGAAGTGGGACTGATAAGGGGGGGGGATAAATCCTATTAGGTTTTTTTAAAGATAAGGAATTTAACAGATCATCTAACAGAAAATTATCGATAAATTTTTTAAATTTTGTTTTGGCTCCGCTGTCTGTGGAATAGCTTTCTCTCTCTGCTTTACTAATAAGCTCACTTTAATTTTAAACTCTATAAAGATTTTTTTTTGTTTTTATTATACTCCATTTACATCGAGAAGTTATCCAGACCATTATAAAGTAGCAGCATATTAAACGGAGATGTGGGTACCTGATTCCAGCTAACATGGGCAAAGTTCTTTAAAGGCGTCTCTAACAGAAATCTGCCTTCCTAGAGGGCCTCTTTAACTGTAAAATGAGGATAATAGTATTTATTGCATATGATGGTTTTAAGATGAATTCACGTAAAATACTAAGAATAGTCCCAAACACATAGTACACATGTAATAGAGCAGTTACTATTAATATATTTGTCATTCCGGCTCCTTTAAAAATTTTTTCCTCCTTACGAGCCACCACCTTTTCGGCAGAGTTGGCCGTTCCTTCACACTTCGCGCGCGCACAGGCACACACACACACACAGAAGAAAGGAAGGAAAAAAAAACCCAGAACACTTCGCAGAGGGTCGGCTTTTTATCAGATCTAGATTTTGAGCTATGAAAACTGAGAAATTATGGCCGTAGAAGCTATCCATTTGACAATGGATAGAATGCAGTTAAGAATTTTACACAACCCCATAGCACAGAATAGTGCCTTCTACGATCGCTTCTCTCCTCCCCCTGAAACAGATGATAGTATATTCCACACTGCCGCTGGAAAATGTGGTGCAAAAATTGATCCAGCCAAAGGTCTTCCCTCCTCCCGGAAGCATTTGCTTTTTTGAACCGGAAACAGTTGCTGCTTTAAGGGAGGTAGGACTGGGCGGGTCAGGCCGCAGCGGCTGACGGCGGGGGAGGAGCCGGGTCCACTGCCGGGTGGAGGGGACAGAAGAGTGTCCTTATCGTAGCGTTTGGGGCTCGGGCCTGTAAGCCAGTTGGAGTAGCAGCGGCGAGAACGATTGGGCCAACCGGGGGAAGATATGTTGCTCTTCGTGGAGGTGAGTGGGCTCGGTAATCTCGTCCTGCCCGGAAAGAACAGAAGTGTTGAGGCGCCGGCCGGTCCCACCGCCATGTGACTTTCCAGGCCGTACACGCCGCGGCACCGGCAGATAGGCTGACACAGCACCTGGGCCGTGTAGGCCTGCGGCTCCACTTCTGCGCTCTCCCAGTTTAGGGAGCTGTGGGAGGTGAGGGCTGGAGTAGGGGAACGTTGACGGTGGGAAAGCGAGACTTCTCCGGTGCGGCGTGAGGACCAGAGGAAGGGGAAAGTGTCCCATATGGATCCCCTAAAGGAGGCAAACAGGAGTCGGGCGGGGGTGGGGGGGCGCGAGTGCGGGGGGGGCGGAGTCTGCGGAGAACAGGGTAATCAGGTGGGTGCGTTCTGGGGGTTGAAGCGAGGTCTCGCGGGGCCCTCTGGGAGAGAGGCGAGCAACATGTGGGGCCGCGGAGGGAGGAAGGTGAAAATCGGCATGTGTGTTTGAAAAGAAAGTTGAAAGCCTATTTTTAGCAACCCCACCAAGTTTTGTTTGGTCCCGGTCCGTACGTCCCTGGAACGTTCTGTGGGTGGAAAAGTGAGTTACTGTGAACGGAGGAGAAACCTTGAAAGGCACCGCTTTGACCTTTTGTAAAAGTTACTCAGGCAGCGGCTCCGGGGTGAGGGCTTGGTTTTTTGAACGGATAAAAGCCCTTTGCAAGGAAAATTCCAAGAATGAGAGAAACCTAGTCCAGGGAAAGCCTATTTTTGTATTGTTACTTAACATTATAAATACTTCTATTACTTGTATTTGGAACGTGTGCTTTTGGCCTATTTTAATTTTAGGTAGTAGATACCTGCCTTACACAAATACGAGGTTTAATTTCTTATTTCTGTCTTTCTTGTGTGCAGTGAGCGTCAGCTGACTGCCTGGCTAAAGCTTTGAGTAGATTCCAGATCATACTGTTCTTGCATTGTGAAAACGTCAAACGAGCAAAGCTGCCACTTCGCAACTTGGCACTTGTTAACTATGCCCATAAAAAGAATCTTTTCAATGAGGGAAGGCATTTACAGGTTGTATAATGGATCAGCCAGTCTGTGACGAGTCTTTTTTGGGGGGAAGAGAGGGATCTTATTCTGTAATATTTGCGTTAGGGAAATACAGGCTCTCGCCTTTTGATCTAAACAGTGTATCTGGTAAATATGAGATCTTTAAATTGGGTTTTAAATTGACACAGGTACTTTAGAGTATGTCCAACATTGATAATAAACGTTCATTGGAACATTACAAGTAAATCATGAAAAGTTAAAAAATTATTGAACCCATTCTGTTTACCGATTTTTATACTTATTTTTCTTTGGGCAGAATAAGAAATCCGATATGGTTTTGAACAATGCCAGTTTGTGTTAGGAATGTTATGACGATTAAGTGCTGTAGATTTAAGTGTGGTATGTGTTTTGCCGGGTAAAAGGAGGACTGAAAGTTTTATTTATATCAACATAATACCAAAATAAACTTTTGAGTTCCAAATTGCTTCCTTTGGCTTTGTTAAAATGACAATTTTAATAATAGTTCCATTTGTTGAGACTTTAAGCCAGATCCTCTTGTTTCTAAAACAACAATGTAGCGTTTTACTGATGAGAAAACTGAGGTTGAGAGGTTAAGTAACTTAGTGAAAGTAATGGGATTGAAATTTAGATACAGGTTATTCCAGTTGCCAAATCATGGCTCTCACTAAGACTGTTAACAGAAAATTAATGTTTACATTAATTTTCTTTGTGAATCAGTATGTGGTTTTAAATTTTTCTCGAGTTTTATCGAAAATGAGCAATGTCAGTTGGGGCTGAATGCATGGCATTAAAATCAGTAAAAAAAAAAAACAAAAGAAAAAAAACCCCACACTGGTCATGTGGCATTTTGTTAACTAATATTTGATCCTTATAAACTCATGATATAGGAATTATTCTAAATAAGTGAAACCAAGCCCAGAAATTTGATGTCTAAGGTCATTCAGGTGTGAATAATGTGGAGTCTAAAGTCTGGCTTTCAGAATATAAATCTCTGGCTCCAAAACTTATTTTTATACTTTCCCCTAAGCCTAGGTTCATAATCTGGGTCCCTAGACAGAATGGAGGAAGTCCATGAACTTGGTTGAGGGGGGAAAAGTAATTGCCTGTTTGTTTATACTAGCTTCTAATTAAAATCTAGACATGAAAATTCTTGAAATATCAATGGCTGCAACAAAAGTATTTTTGTATTACAGTTTTTACAGATTATCTTGAAGTGTTGTATAATACATTATTACTGTATTAGAAATATAAAAATACTTTGAATATGATATGTTTGGTTTATTTTGTGATCCTGAACATTTTCATTTACTTAAAAATGTTATTCTGGGAAGAGGTCCATAGATTAATTAGACTTACTAAAGAGGTCCATGGCACAGGAGAGGTTAAGAACCACTTTAACCAAGTTGTGTGCTGATCATATTTGGACTTCTGTAGTCTGGGGTCTGTGATTCTGCAGTTGTGTTCAGAATCTTTTACTTGAGTGCATTTTTCTGGAGAGACTCCGGCTTACTAATTTATAACTGGAATCAGCGGGATAGATAATAGCGATAAAAATAATAGTATATGATAGTGATAAGCACATGTATTATACTTACTATGTGTCAGGCCTGTTAAGATGTCACTTTTTTTTTATCCTAGAAGTTTATTTTTTTAATTTAATTTAATTTTGTAATTTATTTATTTTTACTGTATTTTTTGTATTACCATTTTGTCCCATTATTCCCCCCCGCCCCCCGCAGTCACCACACTGTTGTCCATGTTCCAGGAGTCCTTTTGCCTTTTTGCTCAATCCCTCCACTCCCTAACTCCCGCCCCCACTTTAGCTGTCATCCTGCTCTCTCTGAGTCTGTCTCTATTTTGCTTGTTTGTTCAAAAATGTGGAATGCCTCATGAATTTGTGTGTCATCCTTGTGCAGGGGCCATGCTAATCTTCTCTGTATGGTCCCAGTTTTAGTGTATGTGCTGCTGAAGCGAGCACAGGATGCCGCTTTTTTAAAACTTGGTCTTGTAGACAAAGGGTTATGTTGACTTCAGTAGTTTATTGTTTTGTTTTTCTTCTCACCTCTGTTTTGAAGGAGAACATGCAGTGGCTCTCTGGGAAGGGGTAAAAACGTTTGGATAATTCACAGAATTGTCATATGTCCCAACATAAATTGTTAACAACAAAATCTGTAAGTTTGAAAGAGCTCCCTTCTGGCTGCTAGGGAGTTATTTAAATTTTTGAGCACCGAAGGGACAGTGTGCAAATTTTTCATGTTTTTTATGATTGCTGACATTTTATTCATTTTTTACATCATTTTCCTTCATCTAATATTTTTAGCCAATCTGCTCTAGTTGTTTGGCAGTCTTCCTCCCTCCCTCCCTCCCTTCCTTCTTTCTTTCCTTTTTGGGTTTCTGTCTCTATTTGAACTTTTTCCTGAAAATAAATACTTCAAACCACTTACTTAGGTAGCAATGAGTTTTTTATACCCTAAGATGCTTTAATAATTCACATAATTTAATTATAGTAAGAGACACATAAAATGTATCATATCACCATCTTAAGTATGTAGTTCAGTGGTACTAAGTACATTCACATGGTGTGCAGCCATCGCCACAGTCCATCTCCAGGGCTCTTCATCTTGCAGAATCGAAACACTGTACACATTAATCAAATTCCATTTTCCCCTTTCCCCAGATCTTACATAATCTTAAAAATAATTTATCTGAATTCCAAAGTTTTCTGCTTTTTTAGGTGATAACGTTTTACATTTTAGGTTAGCCTTAGAGTCTGAAAGTAGTGGAATATTTGCATAGATAATTTTTCATTAATTTTATATTACAAGTAGTGTGCCTATGCACAGTGCTTAGTTTTTTTCCCCATCAGCCTAAATAATTACTTATAAAAAGTTATTAGATATCACAGGCTAGATATAAAAAGTAACTTAGAAAAGAAGTGCTGAAATGAATTGGGAAGTGATTGGCAAAAAGAATTTTAAATAAGTGAATAGCTGAGTGATTTTTGAACAATTGGGTTTTGTAATATTTATTGCAATTTGATGGTCAAGTTTAAAATTGAGTAAAAACATTTTCAAATAAAATATTTTTAGATATAACAGACTGAAAATGAAGTAAAAGTTATTTTTGAAGTGTGAAAAGTGGAATAAAATGCTCAGAGGTGAACATAAAAATTTAGAGGTGCTTCATAGTGCTTCAAAGTACAGTATGTGAAAGACTAGTAGAAATATTGGTATTCACCTGTTTTGTATTGATTTTGATTTGTTTGGGCTCTATGCCAGTTTCGTATTATTAATACTTCACATTTAATGGAAGTGATCCTTACTACTAGACATGAACATTTCAAATCTGTGATTTTGTTCTACCTAGGAGCTTAAAAAGAGATTTTGACCCTGTAGTTAGAAATGGGGTCTGAGTCTATTGCAGAGGAATGGAAAGTAGAAGAAGTTGAGAAACTAATCCAGCTGTCGATTTGAAGTTATAAAAAAGATTCTAACCTCCTTTTCAAAGATCCTTAAGTGAAAAATGACTGTAACTCTGATAGTGTTAATAGCATTTTATCATTCCTATATTCTGTGTTTTGCTTCAGTTTCATTTTGTTTAAAGTTTATCTCTTGAGGGAAGGTTTCATTCAGTCTTGAAAACATTGTCAACTCTTGTACTAATGCACTGTGATTCTCTGTAAGGGTTTTGGGATGCTGGGTTCAAACAGTAGCTGTATGACCTGAGGAAAGTGATGACTATTTTGAGCCTCAAGTTCCTATTCATAATTTGAGATTAATAATTTCTTCTGACAGAATTAGGTTGTGTTCATGGTGTTTGTAGTGTTTATGAATTAGGTAAGCGTTGTAATATGTATAATTAGGTAAGGGCTTTACAGACACTATCGTTTGATCATCACAGTAAATATTGTGATGTAAATTGTTTGGTATGTAAAGTGTTGCCTTCCAAAACTACTGAACTTTGTGCTTTATGTGTTAAATATTTCTGGTAAATTTATCAAAACTACACGGTAGCAGCACTGGTAATTGCAATAACTTCTGTGAGATAGCACTGATTTAAGAGATGTGTAACTTTTTTTTTTTTTTAAGATTTTATTTATTTATTTTTAGAAAGAGGGGAAGGGAGGGAGACAGAGAGGGAGAGAAACAGCAATGTATGGTTGCCTCTCACATGGTCCTCACTGGGGACCTGGCCCGCAACCCAGGCATGTGCCCTGTCAGGGAATCGAACCGGGACCGTCTGGTTCCCAGCCCGCGCTCAATCCACTGAGCTACACCAACCAGGGGGGATGTGTAACTTTTTGAGTTCTGTTTTAGCCTTGTTAGTTTTATAATTTGCTCTGGTTCACGTGAACAAAACGGTGGTTAATTACCTTACTTAAAATTTTTTTATAGTTTAAGAGTTTAGTTTTAACTGGACAAAACTTTTAAAACAAGAATGAAGAGTTCAATATATTAAAATATAAACTCATTTACATGCAAGATTTAAAGGAGCACAAATGATAAAATGCAAATAGGCATGTTATATTTGCTTTTTTGGAAAAATATTTTTTCTAATGTATAAGTGTTAAGTAAATGCAAGAAAAAGAAACTTTTGAATATCACATACTCATGTTTCCCCCCTTGTCTGTTGCCTTGTCAGACCATTTGAACCAATATTCGGTTCAGAAAATATCTCTATTTATAAATTACTGGCTCTAAACCAAAGACAGAGGAGTACTTTGGGTTAATATTACTAGGAGTAGGGTATGACTGTAGGCATGAAGCCAAATTCCAAAGATTAGGAGTTAAGTTTGGTTTGGTTTATATGTTACTGAGAAAAGCATTTTCTGTGTCAGGGCAAAAAAGTCCGGAGTGATCAGGGTTTGTGTAGCACATAGTTTGCTAGTATTTCACACCACTAGATACCACAAACTATAAAACAGGCAGGGAGACCATACTTCCCATTTTGTCCAGGACAGTCACAGTGTACACCTGTTTTCTGGAATAGATACCTCACTCCGTTTCATTCTTAATGGTCTAGTTTGTATGATAATTTTTAATTTTTCAGAGGAGATGAAAGATTCACTGTGGCAGTTTTTTTCCTTAGCAGCAGCAACATAGTGTACATAAGTTGGCACTAAAATAAATATTTGTTGTGGCTATGGAAAATGTAAATTTATAGGATTTACAAAAATTTGCAGTTAAGCAAAGTAAGGGAAATAGGATTATTCTAACCTTTTGAGTTGGTTGAAAGGAAAAAAGTAGGAGAACAGTGATTGGGTAATAATGATAAAGTACATTTATATACAAGGTTGTGTAAAAGAATGGTCAAGAATTTGGACTCTGCCTGCTCAAGCTGAGCCACTTTCTAATTGTATGACCTTGGGCAAGTTTTTTAACCTCTTTTTCTGTTTTATCTGTAAATTGAGAATAATACTAATACATGAGGATAATATTAATATCTATCCCACAGGGTTGTTAAGAGGGTTGACAGTTAATGTAAAGCACTTAGAGTCTGGCACATAAACACTATATGTGAGCTGCTGATTACATATATATTTATAAAAGATAAGTCTCATCTTAGTTTTGTGGTCATTTTCATTTGAAAGTAAATAGTTTGCTGACTTGACTATACATGCTAGGAATTAAAGGTGCCCTTTTTGAAAAGAATTATTTTGATATTTAATAGTGATGTTTGAGGATTTTTTTTTTTTTTTAGTTCATTTGTATAGTTAGCCATTGACTTTATCAGATAACCAGTTCGAAGTAAAATGGCTCAGTTCTTTTGAGGACTATATACATTACTTAAATGTTATTAAATATTAATAGTCTAATCTTTAGTAAGGGTATTCATGTGTCTCATATGTAGAACTGTATAGGAAACATCTGTAGTTTTGATTATATTTTCATTTCAATCCATGATCCCCCTAAATTAAGCCACTAATCTAGGGGGGCCTTTGTTTTGTTTTTTAAACAATTGTCAGATGCCATCTGTCTGAGGTAGTGGGACTTTGGGGATATAAGTCTTGTCTTTCCCTCTGATGCTAGAGGACCAGTACCAATATCTTTATTGATGAATAAATTTCAGATTCCTTCCACAGTGGAGAGTAAGTGAATTCTGATTCTTGACAACTTGGAGAGCTTGGGGAAAATGGCCTAGGGTGGTCTAGTTACCTTGTTATTCAAAGTGTGAGCTCTGAATCATCAGAAAACTTCTTGACCCAGGGGATTGTTAGAATATAAACTTTCTGACCCAATAACTGGATATTGAATCAGAATCTGCACTTTTTCAAGATCCACAGATGATTCTTTTTCACAGTACAGTTTGAGAAAACAGTCATAGTATATATTCACTCTACACATTTTATTGTCAGCCTCCTGTGTGCTAGTCACTGTTCAAGGTACCAGGGAGCAGTAAGTCGTAAACAAGGTCACTGCTATTGTGGAGCTGGCAGATGGAATAATTCAGATTAGGATACATGCTTTGTGATAGAAGGTAAAATTTCATGAACTACCACGAATATATGTGTGTGTGTGTGTGTATATATATACATATTAAGATTTTATTTATTCATTTTTTAGAGAGAGGAGAAGAGAGGGAGAAAGAGAAACAGCAATGTATGGTTGCCTTTCACATGGCCCTCATAGGGGACCTGGCCTGCAACCCAGGCATGTGCCCCAACTGGGAATCGAACCCGGATCCTTTGGTTCCCAGCCCACGCTCAATCCACTGAGCTACACCAGCCAGGGCTATATATTTTGTATTTTTTTAACTGAAAATTAGCTATACTTTGGCCCTAGGATAAAAAATTGTTGCAGAGCTGAATTGACTTCTGCCCTGGGGACCCTAGCTCTTATCTGGTGGCTATATTCTTCATCTGTTCCTTCTAGATTATTATCCACTCTTAGGCAGAACTGGGGACAGGGAACATTTGGCTTGGTGAGATGATTTATAGTATTTCTTAAATAGTATGTAACCAGTTGTCTTAAAATTTCTTCTAAGACGACTGTAATATAGTGGCAGGCTCCAGACTGCCTAGATTCAAATCCTGGTTCTGTCTTATTAGCTGTGCAGCCTTGTGCATATTACTTTATCTTCAGGTAAAGTAATTTTTTTCTTATCTGCAAAATGTGGATGATAATGGTATTTAACTGAGGTTGTTATGAAGGTAAATTAAAAATTCCACGAATGTTAATTATTCTCTGTTAGAATGGGTAAAAATTCCCAGTTTAATTTTCACTTTTACTTGCCATAAAATACCCCTAAGCATCTTCTCTTAGGATCCTGAAGTTTTATGCTGGGTAAAATGATAGGTGCTTCTTTTGTTTAAGTACTTACAATTTAGTGGTCCTCTCAATATTGGAGATGTAAAAACTGAACCTGGAAGATTGATCCGCCATGAGGCAAGTAAGTTTAATCAGTTTATATACTTCTGTTTCTGTTTCTCAGCATTCATGGGGTTAAGTGGTATGGCGTTTCTGTTTTCTGATAGTACATAAGTAAGTAAAACAAATGGTTTTGTATATGACCAAAGAGATGGCGTCACCATATTTATGGTGACTTTTTCCTAACCGTTTGTTTGTTTGTTTGTTTGTTTGTTTGTTTTACCGTGAAACTGCTCTCTCTTCTGACTGGAAGATATCATTTTGCCAAGAATTTGATGTTTTCCTTTCTTTTTCTTTCATTTATCTCTCTCCCCAGATAGGAATTGGATACTGTGGATCAAAAGTGAGCACTTCTTTTGACTATTTGGTGGTGACATATATTGCTTAGAAATAGAGGCGGTAATTAATCTGTCAGCCTCATAGACTAACAATTTGAATATTTTTGTGGTGATTTGAGAGTATCTGGTTGGTAGTATACAATGTGTATGTTGGCAGGTAGTTTCGGCAGGCACTTGGACAATTTACATGCTTTAATATGAGGTCTGTCTGGAAAAAGTCCAACCATTGTTACTATAACTAGAACAGTTTGTGCAACATTGATGTAACCTGTCAGCCAAGGAGAGTGGGCTGAATACGCATGTGTGAACAGTGATGACTTCACTGTACTAGGGGAGGGGGAGGATGCTGTTGAGTGAGCATGTGTACTGTGTGGCCATCAGATTAAAAATGACTGAGCGAGTAGAGCAACAAATCTGCATCAGATTTTGTGTTAAGCTTGAACATTACTCCTTGGAAACCACTCAGATGATTCAGAAGGCCGCAGCTATGGATACCTGCTGATTAGCAGTTTCATAACAATGCGCCCACTCATGCATCACATCCCGTGCAGAATTTTTTGGCGAAACATCAAATCACCCAGGTGACTCTGGCCCCCTACAGCCCAGATTTGGTGGCCTGTGACTTCTGGCTTTTCCCAAAACTAAAATCACCTTTGAAAGGGAAGAGATTTCAGACCATCGATGAGATTCAGGAAAATACGATGGGGCAGCTGATGGCGATTGGGAGAACTGTGTGAGGTCCCGAGGTGCCTACTTTGAAGGGCACTGAGACGTCCTTGTCCTGTGTACAATGTTTCTTGTATCTTCTTCAATAAATGCCTCTTGTTCATATTATGTAGCTCTATGCTTTCTGGACAGACCTCGTAGATGTTTTCTATACAACTATAACCTTGAGGACTTCTAGTTCTGTGGAAGATACAAGGATTTTGATGAGGTTCTTCATTAAACTTTAGTCAAAAGCTGAATCAAACATGGTTATCTAGAGTAAGTTTTTTATATCTGTATTGGAAATTGCTTTCCAAAAAGTGTTACTACTATTGCCCAACTTACTATATCTTGTTAGTATCAGGCATTCTCACTTGTAAAAATTAACTGTATAGATTAAAATTAACTCATTGATTTATTTTGTGTGTGTGTGTTTTTAAAAGATTTTATTTATGTTTAGAGTAATGGGCAGGGAGGGAGAAAGAGAGAGAGGGAGAGACACTATGATGTGTGAAAGATTCATCAACTGGTTGCCTCTCACATGCCCCCTATTGGGGACCTGGCCCATAACCCAGGTATGTGCCCTAACTGGGATTCAAACCATTGACCTTTCAGTTCCCAGCGGGCACTCAATCCACTGAGCCATCCCAGCCAAGGCTATTTTGTGTTTCTTCACTGACCAGTGTGATTGAACATTTTTCCATGTTTATTGATTTTGGGGGGTACTTTTTGCTGTGAATTGTCCTTTTTGCTAATTTGTGCTTTTCTTATCAATTGATAGAATCTATAAGCTTATTTGAAGACAATAGTCTATGTCACTTGCCGAGGAAGATTTTACCAGTTGATATGTCTTTTATTTGGATCTTGTGTTTCATTATATATTTTCTGATTGTAAAAGTAATGATAATTTTAGGAAAATACAGAAAAGCACAGAAATGAAAATGAAAACACCACCACTTAAGAGATTTCCAGAGATCACACTAGTTTTTAGTCTTTCTAGTCTTTTGTGTGCTGGTGAATTACTTTTCAAAATTAAATCTTTTTTATAATAGGATAGCAGTTTGCTTTATCTCCTCCCCCCAAGTTCTGTGAACATTTCCATGTCTTCTACAGTATTAAAAAACTTTTTTTTTGAAAGAATTATAATAATCAAGTTGCCCCCAAATGTACAGGGTGGTCCTATGTACTTTTTGCCCAGTTCCCCCCTGCATAACTATAGTATGATGTAAAAACTGGCAAATGGACATTGGTGCAGTCTACAGAACTTACTCAGATTTCACCAGTTTTATATACAATCTGGTTTTAAGGTTCTGGGACATTCTGTAAATGGCTGGACTACAGTTATTGAACAAATCCACTGTAGTTGGTATTTTAGTCCATTTGGGCTGCTATAACAATATCATACTCTGGGTAGCTTATGGGAAGTCTGGGACCGTGGTGCCAGCAGATTTGGTGAGGGCTTTCTGGTTCATAGATGGTGCCTTTTTTCTTCCATCCATTTTCTTTCTTTCTTTTTTTTTTTTTTTTAAGATTTTTTATTTTTATTTATTTTTAGAGAGAGGGGAAGGGAGGGAGAGAGGGAGAGAAACAGCAATGTATGGTTGCCTCTCACATGGCCCTCATGGGGACCTGGCCCGCAACCCAGGCATGTGCCCTGACTGGGAATCGAACCAGGACCGTCTGGTTCCCAGCCCGCGCTCAATCCACTGAGCTACACCAGCCAGGGCCATCCATTTTCTTTCTGGTGAAAGGGGGTAGGGGAGCTCTTTGTTCAGAAGAGCATCAGTCTCATTCATGAGGCCTCCCGTGTCACGATTTAACCACCTCCTAAGGCCACACCTAAATACCATCACATTGAGCATTTGGATTTGAGCATATGAATTTGGGGAGTATGCAGACATTCAGATGATAACAGTTGGATGTTTCTAATTTTTCAGTATTATAAAATTAGTGTGATGAACATTCTTATTTCCCCTTGTTAATATGTATTTGAATATCTTCTGAGTACAATTTCTGACAAGCAGAATTTTTAGACCAAAAAATGTATATTTTTAAGACTATTGATTAACAGTGCCAGCTTTTAGGAAAGTTATGTGAATTACAGCAGTGAACTGATTGTTTCTTTTTATACTTCTCAAAATGGCATTAAGTAGTTTAACAGTAAAAATGATACTTTGTAATTAACTATCCCTTCTTGTCTCTTGTACATTTTCCCTGTTTGGCAATATCTTAGTTTCTGTTGTTAATAGGTTGGCCTTGTAACCTTCTAGACCTTGTCTGTTTTTATGTAACTATAAATTTATCTGTATAGTGATATTATGTTTGTTATTCTTTTGCAACTTGATTTTTTTTTCTAAGATTTTATTTATTTATTTTTAGAGAGGGGAAGGGAGGGAGGAAGAGAGAGAGAAACATCAGTGTGTGTGAGAGACACATCTATGGGTTGCCTCTCTCCTGTCTCCAACTGGGAACCTGGCCCACAACCCAGGCATGTACCCTGACTGGGGATCAAACTGGCGACCCTTCAGTTCACAGGCCAGCACTCAGTCCACTGAGCCACACCAGCCAGGGCAGTATATGGCATATTTTATATGCTAAATATTAGTCTTAATCTCTTATATTGTGTATTTGTCATATTTGGGGGCTCCCAGTGTTTCTAAATTTGCAGAAGTTCTCATAGTATGAGTCATACCTCTACTGTGTACATACTAGTCAAAACTCAAAATTCCCAATTCTCACGTGTCTGGGTGGATGCAAGCATGTTACCTCAGAGCCACTAGTCACACCCACCCACAGATGACTTCTGTTTAAAAATACACAATATAAGGAAATTGGGGTTCTAGTCATAACTTTCATTTTGCAGGCAGGAGTGGAGTAGAGGTGGTCACCTTGAAGGGGAGTTAATAGTTGCAAGGTTAAATTCCTAAGGAGAATTGGCTTTGATGCTGGCAGTAGTAATGGTTGTAATGGATTTGAATTTTGGCATTTAGTGCTTAGTAGTGATAGGGATAGTGATTTCCTGGACATCAAACGACTTCTGCAACATTATTTTGGGTGATGTTATCTTTGCGTCTGTTTTTTTCAGTTATCTTTGCGTCTGTTTTTTCAGTCCTTCTAGTGACATAGTGACAGTTACACTACCATCCTTTAATCAATTACTTTTATCTTTAATTTAGCTGGAGTGGATTTTGAAGACGGACCGCTAAAAATCCTTGATAAGAATACTTTTAGGCCCTGGCTGGTGTAGCTCTGTGGATTGAGCGCAGGCTGGGAACCAAAGGGTCCCTGTTTGATTCCCAGTCAGGGCACATGCCTGGGTTGCAGGCAAGGTCCCCAGTGAGGGCCATGTGAGAGGCAACCATACATTGCTGTTTCTCTCCCTGTCTCCCTCCCTTCCCCTCTCTCTAAAAATAAATAAATAAAATCTTTAAAAAAAAAAAAAGAATACTTTTAGTACGGTACACATTGTTTGCATGTCTACAGAGTAACAAATATAAAAATAACTCCTAAAATTATGCCATAGAGGTTTTAAAATAACCCCTGGTACCTCTTTTGGCAGGGCCACCTGATAGTGCTGCAAGAAAACTAGTTGGGCCTGCCTGGTGTGGCTCAGTAGATTGAGCACCAGACTGTGAACCAAAGGGTCGCTGGTTCAATTCCCAGTCAGGGCACATGCCTGGGTTGCACTCAAGAGGCAACCACACACTGATGTTTCTCTCTTTCTCTCTCTCTCCTTCTCTTCCCCTCTCTAAAAATAAATAAAATCTTTAAAAAAAAAAAAAAAAACTAGTTGGTTTTCTCCCTGAGCTAATTATGATATGAGGTAACTGTGAGTTAAGATTTCTCAGCTAGGATTTTGCTATGATTATTGAAACGGTGCATCTTCAAAGATGCTGTTGCTCCCCTGTAAGGTTTGGCACTTTATTGATTGGTTTTTATGTTGGTGTAAAAAGGTTTAAAGCCCTGAAACCAAAAGTCAAGAAGCATTGTGACCTAAGACTGCCATTTTAAACTCAGGCCACTTTGATTTTTATTTATTTGGAGAGAGGGGAAAGGAGAGAGAAAGAAAGAGAGAAACATCAATGTGTGGTTGCCTCTCATGTGACCCCCACTGGTGACCTGGCCCGCAACCCAGGCATGTGCCCTGACTGAGAATCGAACTGGTGACCCTTTAGTTAGCACCCCACTGTCAATCCACTGAGCTACACCAGGCAGGGCTTGGAAGAATGTTATTTACTCTGGTCTGTAATGTTAGAAAGGTAATTATAGTTGCTTAACACTAATTCCTTTTTTACATACGTCTCTACTGTTTTATTTAATATGCAGTTATAGGTTTACTCTCATGTGCTTTGTGTTAATAGTTGAACTATTGAGTTGGCCCAAAAGACTGTGTGGTTTATTCTGTAAAATAAGACAGATTTTTCATTTTTACCAATAAGTTTATTGATTTGGGTATTTGGAGTATATCAGCTATCTCTTGCTATTTATTGGCTTCTAGTGGGTAGAAACCAGGAGTGCTGCTAAACATCTTCCAGTGCATAAGACAGCCCCACAGCACAGTGCCAATAGTACCAGGAAACTTTGCAAACCACTTTTGACACGTTTGATCAGTGATAGTACCTTCTCCACATGCTGCACAAATCTTTTTTTGTGTTTCAGTTACGTTTTTACCTTTCTTGAAATAATAAAGCATAATACTCCAAGAATGTTGCATGTTTTCTTCCATCTTCAGTATTAAAAGAGCTGCACAAAAATTCACCAATTTTGATAAGGTTTTGTTAAGGTTAAGGTACGTGTCCAAGGTATGTAGAAAGTATAAGGAGTTTTGGTAGACTAGACATTATGTTTTTTAAAAATTGGGAAACTGAGGCCAATAATTTCATAATTCCCAGGTAGCAAAATAAAGTAATTTTTTCTGTTTCACCATAGTTGCCTCTCAATTGTTGGAATTACACTTTAATTTAGCGTTATTAAGACAATGCTGGTACTTTTAAAAGAATCATTAAAGGAGAGATTTAAGGGGATATAGCAAAAGAACTCTTCAGACCAAAAACAGTCAGAAAATACTAACCCAGAGAGAGAAGCAGGCAATTAACCCAGGGGCTACCCTTAACGCGTTAAGTGTGGAGCCAGAGCCAATTTTGCTGGGCTTTCCATTCAGACAGCGGGCTGGCGGGCACTAGATAGGTATTGAATTAGAGTATAAACAGGCGCACAATGGTGCAGCCAATGCAAAACTTCATTACAATTACAACATTTATTTTTTAATCTTGATACTGCCGGTCCCATGCACCAATGTCATCCAAATGAAAAGTCCACTGTCAGTCCCTGGACTTACGCCGCGCTTAATGTGTTAATGCTGCTGTTGATTCTTAGTGGCCCAGAACTTTGGTTTTAATGAGCAGTACTTAGAGGCAGGATACAAGGTAAAGTAGGGGAAAAAAACAAGCTTTCCCAAAGAAGGGAACTTTAGCCTTGGTTCTGGATTGGTGGGGGAGAGGTCTTCCCTAATAATTTTAGCCACAAATCCTTTTTGTTGCCAGAGTAGGGCAGAATTCACACTATCTGTTATTTCATAAAGTCTATGTTGGACATTTAAAGTAATACCAGATTGATACACAGTCATCTACCACAGTGATTTTTCTACCATTTTGCCATGGCACACTGGTGTGCTGCAAGAATTTTCAAACATGCAATACCTAACTATATAGTCAAGGGCACTGACCTTTTTTCCCTTAGCCTGTCAAATAAAAAATGACGACAGCCAATACAATGGCTGTCTGGTGTGAATGAATAAAAATTATACCTATTTTCTGTCATACCTGCAAAAATAAATTTTTTGGCCTGGCTGGTGTAGCTCAGTGGATTGAGCGCGAGCTGGCAATCAAAGGGTCCCAGTTTGATTCCCAGTCGGGGTACATGCCTGGGTTGCAGGCCAGTTGCCCAGTGAGGGCCATGTGAGAGGCAACCATACATTGCTCTTTCCCTCTCCCTTCTCCTCTCTCTAAAAATAAATTAAAAAAAAAAAGATTCTTTCTTTTAAAAAAAAAAATATATATTTTTTTTTGGTGTGTCACAAAATTTTAGTAGTTTATGTGTGTGTCATGAGATGAAAAAGGTTGAAAATTGCTAATCCAGCAGAAAGAAAACAAATTCTTTCCTGAAGAGCACACTTAAAACATAATCTTCAAAATTTCCACAAATGAAGGACCAAGAAAAATAGGCTTCTACTCTAAAATCATTAAACATGTAAGGAGTCATGAAAATGGTTTAGCAGAAACAACAAATCGCAAAACAGAACCTCAAATATTACAGATATTATATCAAATATAGATTATAAAATGTGAATGCTTAATATGCTTAAAGGAAGGAAGGTACTCAAGGAATGATCAAGAAACAAAACATTGATCAGACATGAGAAAAGAACCAAAAGGATCTTTAAGAAACAAACAAACAACAACAAAAAAAATGCCCTGGCTGATATGGCTCGGTTGGTTGGAACATCATCCTGTAAACCAAAAGGTTGCAGGTTTGATTCCCAGTCAGGGCACATGCCTAGGTTGTGGGTTCAGTTCCCAGTCAGCGCAAACAAGAGGCAACCAATTGATGTTTCTCTTGCTCATCAGTGTTTCTCTGTATTCCCCCACCTCCCTTTCCCTCTCTAAAAAATCAATAAGAATGTCCTTAGGCAAGGATAAAATATGTGTGTATGAACTTAGAAACTTACTGGACAAGGTGACCATTTCTCAGAAACAGCTGAAGAGACAATTGATGAACTGGAAGATAGATCTTAAGAAATTGCAGAGAAATTCCATTACCATTTAGTCCCCTCCTACCTCCCTCCCAACCCAGCAATCACCACACTGTTATCCATGTGTCCTTTTTCCTTTTTGCTCAATCCCTCCACTCCCTACCCTCTCACTCCCTTAGCTGTCATCCTGCTATCTATGAGTCTGTCTCTGTTTTGCTTGTTTATTCAGTTTGTTCATTAGATTCCACATATGAGTGAAATCATATGGTATTTGTCTTTCTTGCCTGGCTTATTTCACTTAGCTTAATGTTCTCCAGGTCCATCTATAATGTCACAAAGGATAAAATTTTCATCCTTTTCATTGCTGAGTAGTATTCCATTGTGTAAATGTCCCATAGTTTTTTTATCTACTCATCTATTGATGGACACTTGGGCTGCTTCCTATCTTGGTGATCATAAATAATGCTGCAATGAGCATAGGTGTGCTTATGTTCTTTCAAATTAGTTTTGGGTTCCTTCAGATATATTCCCAGAAGTAGGATTGCTGGGTCAAAAGGCAGATCCATTTTTAATTTTTTGAGGTATCTCCACACTGCTTTCCACAGTGGCTTCACCAATTTGCTTTCCCACCAACAGTGCAGAAGGGTTCCCCTTTCTCCACATCCTCGCGAGCACGTGTTTGTTGATTTATTGGTGATAGCCATTCTGACAGGTGTGGGGTGATATCTTATTGTGGTTTTAATTTACATTTCTCTGGTTATTAGCGATATTGACCATCTTTTCTTATCCTTTGGCCATCTCTGTGTCCTCTTTGGAGAAGTGTCTACTCAGGTCTTTTGCCCAGTTTTTTTATTGGGTTGGTTGTTTTTTTGATGTTGAGTTTCGTAAGCTCTTTATAAGTTTTGGATATTAACCCCTTATCAGATATATCAGCGAATATGTTCTCACATTCTGTGGGTTGTCTGCTTCTTTTGTTGATGTTTTCCTTTATTGTGCAAAACGTTTTTAGTTTGATGTAGTCCCATTTGTGTGTGTATTTTTTTTTAAGATTTTTTTTTTATTTTTTATTTTAAAGATTTTATTTATTTTCAGAGAGAGGAGAAGGGAGAGAGAAAGAGCAATGTATGGTTGCCTCTCACATGGCCCTCACCGGGGACCTGGCCCGCAACCCAGGCATGTGCCCCAACTGGGAATCGAACCGGGACCCTCTGGTTCCCAGCCTGCGCTCAATCCACTGAGCTACACCAGCGGGCTTTATTTTTATTTTTAGAGAGAAGGGAAGGGAGGGAGACAGAGAGGGACAGAAACAGCAATGTATGGTTGCCTCTCACATGGCCCTCACTGGGGACCTGGCCTGCAACCCAGGCATGTGCCCTGACTGGGAATCGAACCAGGACCCTTTGGTTCCCAGCCCGTGCTCAATCCACTGAGCTACGCCAGCCAGGGCCGTTTTTTTTTGTTTTTTTTTGTTTTTTTTTCTTTTGTTTCCCTTGCTTAGGGAGATACATCCAAAAAATATTGCTACGAGCAATGTCGGAGACTTTGCTGCCTATGTTTTCTAATATGATTTTTATATTTTGGGGTCTAACATTTAAGTCTTTGATGCATTTTGAATTGTTTCTTGTGTGTGATGTAAGAAGGTGGTCTAGTTTCTTTCTTTTTTGCACTTACCTGTCCAATTTTCCCAACACCATTTATTGAGTGAACGATCTTTTAGCCCATTGTATTGTGCTTGCTTCCTCTGTCGAGTATTAATTGACTATAAAGGTGTGGGTTTATTTCTGGGCTCTCTTTTCTGTTCTGTCGATCTCTCTGTTTTTATGCCACTACCATGTTGTTGTGCTTACTATGTCCTTAGAGTATAGTTTCATATTAGGTAGCATGATTCCTCTAGATTTGTTCTTTTTTCTCAGAATCACTGTTGCCATGCAGAATGTGATTTCTTAGAAAGGCTAAGAAATGGAAAATGGGAAAGAGATTGGTACAGAGAAGTAGAACATAGGATGAGAAGGTATAAAATATTTTATTGGAGTTTTAAAAGGAAGTAATAGAGGAGTTGCTGGAGAGGTATGTTTGAAGAGCTAATGGCTGAGAATTTTATGGTATTGATGGAAGATACAGTAGATTTCGAAGAGCTCAGTGAATTCCCAAGTAGAATAAAAAAGAATTTCACACTTAGACTTATGATTGCAAAACTACTGAACACCATTGACAGAGTTTAAGCAGCCAGAAATAAAAGAGATTTTAGGAGTCAGCTAGACTAATGACTGATTTTCTAATCAGCAATAATGTACACCAGAAGACAATGGGGATATCTTCAATGTACTAAAAGGGAATATGTGCCTAGCAAGGATTCTGTATATGTATAGCAAAGGCAATGGGTAAAAATAAAAGTTTTTTTTAGAGAAACCATCATTTGAGAGTTTACTAAAAAAAAAAAAATCTTAGTGGTGTCCTAGGGGAAGAAGAAAAATTATTCCAGAAGAAAGAATGATGATATAGAAAATTGTCAATACTTATGTAAATTTAATTAATAATGACTATAAAATAATGACTAATACCTGTAAAACAAAAATAATAGGATATCATGTATAGGCACAGAATAATATTTGATTTTAATATGTTAGACATTGTCACATTTGTTCTCCAATCTGAAAAATTCCTAATAGATGTAATAAGCTTTTTAATTTTTTTTAAAAGACTTTATTTGTTTTCAGATAGATGGGAGGGAGGGAGAAAGAGAGGAAGAGAAACATCCATGTGCAAGAGAAACATTGACTGGTTGCCTCTTGCAGACCCCCAACTGGGGACCTGGCCCACAGCCCAGGCATGTGCCCTGAGAGGGGATCCAACCAGGAATCTTTCAGTTCACATGCTGATAACTCAGTTCTCTGAGCCACACCAGCCAGAGCAAGTTTCTTATTTTTTATGACTAAAACTTAAGGCAACATTTTAATAGAATGCTTTGTTAATGAAATGCTTTATGAAGGAAAGAAATCCTTAATCTTGTTGTTACAGCACGTCATGGTCCCTTCAAGCCCATATCCACGTTATATACTTTTTGCAATTGTTCTGATCTATGAGTTGTAATCATTGTAGGATTAATACTGACTTCATACTTAATCTCTGTGTGTCTTTAGTTAGATATGTTATTTCTCATAGGATAACCTGTAAAAGAGAGATATTAGTGTATATGGATTGTTTTAAGAAGTGGTGAGATGATACATGTAAAGAATTTAGTTCAGTGCCTAGCCCAGAGTATTGTTAATACATTTGTTTTTATGATTGTGGTTACAGTTTTTTTTTTTTTTTCACTCCATTGTGTGAAAGCATTTTCCATTTTGGTGTGTTTCATATTTCATCAACCCTAAGATGCACATCTGTTGTACACTGCAACTTCTCCAAAAATTGGGTAACATCCTAAAATATTTGGTGTGTCATAGTTTAGTAAATGGAAATTTTTTGTGATGTTATAGTACCCCTTTAGATTTTATAAAATATGGTAATGTATCTTTATAATTTTGACTGGCTCTGTACTACTTTACCAGTTAGTGTGGCATGATTTCTTTTTTCCTTGTCTGATTTTGGGTTAATTCCATTTCTTGGCTATTAATAAATAATGTTAATATGTGGGAATGAGTTGCACTATTTTATACAATCTCCAGTAAAGAATGAGTTGGCAAATTTTATGCCAATGTGAGAATAATTTTTAAGTGCTTTGCTAATTTAGTAAGTGTAAAATGGTATTTATTTTTGTATTTGTGTGCATGTGTATTTTTTTTTAGAATTTTATTTATCTAGTATTTATTTTTAGTGTTCTGGTGCAGTTTTGTATTAACATCCATCTGCTGTGATTTGATCTGTTTCTTCAAAGCTAATTTTTTATGACATTTGAATTTACATTTAACTTTTAACTTCACCTATTGGGGGTTTTCTTCACATTTAAGTAATGAAAAAGTCTTTTACCTAAATTTTTTTTTTAATGTACTAGCTTTTAAAAATTATAAATAGATCCTTTGATTATTTAGCAGGTAACATCTAAAGGAACTGGTTTAAATCCTAATGCCAAAGTGTGGCAAGAAATTCCTCCTGGAAATACCGATGCCACGCCAGTAACTCATGGAACTGAAAGCTCTTGGCATGAAACAGCAGCCACATCAGGGTCTCATCCTGAGGGTAAGTCCTAAATATTTCATCAAAACAAATAACATATTGGGCCCGGCTGGTGTAGCTCAGTGGATTGAGCGCGGGCTGGGAACCAGAGGGTTCCGGTTCGATTCCCAGTCAGAGCACATGCCTGGGTTGCGGGCCATGTGAGAGGCAACCATACATTGCTCTTTCTCCCTCCCTTCTCCTCTCTCTGAAAATAAATAAATAAAATCTTTAAAAAAAAAAAAGAACAAATAACATATTGGTTAAACATAGCCAAATCATTTTATAGAACTTTGAGGTGTATCCTTCGATTATTTGATCATATACGTTTATAAGTGTTTAACATGTAGTTTGTATACAATTTTCATATCTAGTATGAATGGTCACTAATTTTAAATAATAACTATATCTTTGGTCTAGCCTTTAACCCATTCATAATATATTTATAAATTAGGTTTTTTTTTTTTTAAATCCTTACCCAAGGACGTTTTTATTTGCTTTTTTAGAGAGAGAAACATTGATGCAAGAGAAGCATCGATTGGTTGCCTTCGTTCCCACCCAGACCAGGGATCATAGCGTCCGAACCGGGGGTTGCACGCGCCCGTGGCCGGACAGGGGATGATCCCGCAACCTAGGCATGTGCCCTGAACAGGAATCAAACCCGCAACCTTTCGGTTACGGGACAGCACTCCAACCACTGGGCCACACTATCCAGGGCATGATATTTATAAATTATTTTTGATCTACCATCATTGGCAATGCTGTTTACCCACTTATTTGACCTTGGGCAAATGACTTAATTTTTTCACACTTGTGTCCTTACTCTGTAGATTAAACAATAATAATAAAATAGTAATAATGATGATAATAATGTTTGGCAGAATTAAGTGAATAAAGTACATTAAGTTGTCTGATACATAGTGCTATGTAAGTTTAAGCTATTGTTAATCATTTTTGCTTATCCGTAATTGTCAAAATGTAACTCCTTTGGGAAGAGAACTCTTATTTAAAACCATGTGGACATTTTCCTAACTGGTAGAATTCCTTGAAATATTGTTATAGAAGACATAGGACCCAGAGTTCCTAAAGATAGGATTTAAAGAATTTCTGTTTATTTTCCATATGTTTTCTTTTGTACAGGTAATACAGAGCTTTCAGATGATATGTGTAAGGAATATGAAGTAATGTATTCATCATGTGAAACCACAAGAAATTCTACAGGCATTGAAGAGTCAACTGATGGAATGATTTTAGGGCCAGAAGACCTGAGTTACCAAATATATGACGATTCTGGTGAGCTTTAGGTTTTATTGGTCAAATGAGAATGCGTTATGCTATCCACCCCCAACCCCTCAGACATGCCCTAAATCTCTTTATCATTGTTTTAATTAACCTATAGCGTTGATTAGTTTACTTTCTTATTGGAAGTTTATGTAAATGAAATCTTATTAGGTGATTGTCATAAATACTGTTTTAAAATGGCCAATTATGAAAATTGTAATTTAAAATATATTTACTTTAAATTTCCTATCTAAGTGTTAAATTAAAGCTAATAGTTGAAAGAGACCTAAATTACAATCTTTCATAGGGTCTAAGTCTTAGCCTAGTCTATTAGTTGGGATTAGTGCCAGTTCTGCCAATTTTCCCATCACTTTTTTTCAGTATGAAGTGCATTTATAAATGTGAAATTGTGGGGATTAATTTTAAGGAAAGGGGTGTATTGAAAAGATGATTTACTATAATTAAGTTGTGAAACATGTGTTTTTCACATTCATGTAATTGTCATGGATTCATAGTTGATTGGATTTGAGATGGAGGAAGTTTAAAGGACCCTAAAAATGGATCATAGAACCTCATGACCTAACTTTATTTTTCTAATTTCTGAAGGGTCTTTTTGGAAAATAAGTGTAATGGGAGGGTAGGCATTTCTGTCTCTGCCTTCTGTCAAATTATATAAACCTTTGTCTTCAGTTGCCTTATTATATATACTTGGACTGGATTTCTAAGGTCTGTTGGCTTGTAGGTTGATTTCTGAAGTGGAATGGGGTGGTATTTGCGTATAATATTTTAAGGTGGTAGGTTCTACTTTCTACTTATGGTTGTAATATACCTAACTACTGGCTACTTTGAACATAGAGTTGATTTAAGTGATGTGGCAACCAGTTAGTATTTTAATAAATGTGCCATAATGATATTGAAAGGTTAAATGAAGTTATTACTCATTTAGGTAGCAGGTGGGTAGATGAATTTTGCATTTTAGAAAGATTGTATATACATAAAGGTAGAATGCTTCTTATATTCATTTTAATGAAGTTAATATATAAGGTCACTTTGAATCTTGACTAGTAAGACAAGGTAGTGGTAAAATTATGCACAGAATTTATCTTTATATACATCCTATTGTCTGTGTGTTTAAAAGAAATTAATCATTAATGCTTTTTAAGAAGAGGACAGAGTAAATGCTTTGAGTTTGTAATGTTTTGTGTAAAAGAGTGATGGTTTTCCAAGTTTGAGTCCTGAAAAAGTCTCATGTTCTGGGTTTAAATAATAGAAAGCATGGAAGACTGTTACAGAGTTGATCTGGTCCTTTGGACATTTGAGTTCTTTAAATATTCTTAGGAAGACAATGGTACTCTAAAATTAAGGAAATAAAAGAGTATTAAGAGATAGAAGTCTAAGGAGTGTGATTAATATCAGATTTACTATTAGTACTACAGATGTGTGTATATATATTATATATCCCACTTTGTTTAACTAGTTACTATTTTGAAATTTAGATTAATACTACTCTTCTTTATTTTTTGTTAAGATTTTTATTTATTTTCAGAAAGAGAGGGAGAGAAACATCAATGTGTGAGAGAGACATCGCGCACATTTCTCTCACATGCCCCCAAACAAGGACTTGGCTGGCAACACAGAAATGTGCCCTGACTGGGAATTGAACCTGTAACCTTTTAGTTCTCAATCCACTGAACCATACCAGCCAGGGCTTGTTCTTTAATTTAAAGTATTTAGGGTAAGGGCCCAGCTGCTGTAGCTCAGTGGATTGAGCGTGCGCTGGGAACCAGAGGGTCCCAGTTCGATTCCCAGTTGGGGCACGTGCCTGGGTTGCGGGCCAGGTCCCCAATGAGGGCCATGTGAGAGGCAACCATACATTGCTGTTTCTCCCTCCCTTCTCCTCTCTCTGAAAATAAATAAAATAAAAATAAATTAGTTAATTAAAAAAAATAATAAAAAAAAATAAAGTATTTAGGGACGTATTTTGCTATATGGTAGCCAAGTGAGTTTAGTATTAATAGTGCTTTGTTAATTACTTGATAAAAGTTTTTAAACTGATGTGACATCTGTCTAAATGAAGAATAGATAGATTAAACAAAATTAGTTGGACTTTGAGCTATCTGAATTCTAAAAAAAAAATTTTTTTGAACAGTTCAATTTGATGAGTTTAATTGTTGTATATTTTGTGCCATATTCTGAGTAAGACAATATGCAAAGTTTACCACCTGTGGTAATTTGGTATTAACTTTTTCCCTATTATTTTTTACCATCAGGAGAAAGCAATTCAGCAATTTCTACAGAAGATCTAAAAGAATGTCTGAAGAAACAATTAGAATTCTGTTTCTCACGGTACACTACTTTTTTTTGTGGATATTTCTCTTTTTTTTTTGAATCGTTTAGTTAGTAGCTGTAAAATACCTGTGGGATAGAGTGGAAGACTGGTGATTTTAATTTCCTTCAGTGATATATTTTGGTATCATTCGTCTGTATTTCTTAACAAGATTTAACAATGTAGTCTTCAATTTAATGTGCAAAGGATATTTTATTCTCAGTAGAAAAATAATGAAATTTCTCTTAGATATTTTTCCCATGAACATATTCAGGTTTATGGTTCTTAAAAAATGTGATTATTTCTTCACTCATATTTTTAGTAGTTAACTCTGATCATAGAGTTATTTTTAGCAAGGTAGGTGGATGGGCATAGAATTTATATTATCAGTGTCTTCTATTAAATAAGGAGTTATTTCAGGAAAACAGTTTAAGATGTCTTATTTACAGGTAAGAATTATGTAGATATATTTACAGGTTAGATATCATGATATTTTAATATGTAGAACTGCCCCTTCTGAAACAAATTATGTTTGGATATGCATGCAAATGTAATAACGCCTTTTATTTTCCCTATATCTGGTGAGTAGGACCAGTGAACCAGTTTTTCAAGCTAGAAACTTGGATTTTATCATTGATTTTTTTTTACACTTTTATTAGCATTTATTATGTGTTGAATTTACTCCTGAGCCATAAGTTTTTGTTCTTTCAGTTTCTTCTGGAATTGTGTGTGTGTGTGTGTGTGTGCGCGCGTGCGCGCATCCTCCTCTTCTGGTTTGGGAACAATCCGCTGTTTTTCAGTAAGGATCATGTCTGCGTGCCAGGCAGAGTTCATATGGGTTAATCTGCCCATGAACTCTGATAAGTTCTGCACCCCATCTTGGGAACTTTGTGCACCTGGATGTTCTTAATGACTAGAAGACAATATACATCTAAACCCTTAAGTTCAGCATTGGTTTCTGCATTTTTTTCTTAATCCTTACCCAAGGATATGTTTATTGATTGTAGAGAGAGAGGAAGGGAAAGAGAGGAAAATGGGGGAGGGGAGAAAGGAGAGAGAGAGAGAAAGAAGTAGAAACACTGGTTGCCTCCCATATGTGCCTCAACTGGGGATCAAACCTACAAGCTTTTGGTGTATGGGATGGTGCTCCAACTAATTGAGCCACCTGGCCAGGGCCACTCTGCATTTTTAAGCATGTGGAGCAAAAATTCAGCAGTCTGCAAATTCAGTAAAAATTTTGGCAGTTGGTCCTGTGTCTGGCCCCACCATTGGATTGGGCACACCTACCAACTCCACCATTGTAATGACAGAATGGCACATATTACTTCTATAAAGTGACATCCTTCAGGTACTTGGTGGCTTTTTGGACATGCATATCCTTGAGGGCTTGGACAGTTTCACAAGGTTTCTTAAAGTGAACAAGAAGATTTGGACCTCTTGATTTGCGTGATTTTTGGGGGTTTTCTGGGACAAGTGAATAGTGAACCATTTTCAGAAGTCACCTCGGGCTGCTATTGGGAAGAGGCTTTTTCTACATACACACACATATATATTTAAAAAAAATTTTTTTTTTAATTTGTTTTTAGAGGGGAAGGAGTAAGAAAGAAAGTGAGAGAAACATTCATGTGTGGTTGCCCCTCACGTGCCCCCTACCAGGGACCTGGCCCGCAACCCAGGCATGTGCCTTGACTGGGAATTGAACCAGCGACCCTTTGGTTCACAGGCCGGCACTTAATTCACTGAGCCACTCCAGCCTGGGCTAAAGTTTTTTGGGGGGAAGAAGTTTTTTTTTATTTTTTTAGATAACAGTTTACTCTCAACTCATGTTTAATTGATTCCTCATCCTAAATATCTCCCTTTTTTCCCCTCCTTTTTATTCCTTGTCTTCATAGTCTTGTATAGGCCCTAGGATAAAAGCAAGAACCTCCTGTCCTTTTTTTCTCTAGTCAGTTGTGCCTATGATACAATTCATTTTCTATAACATACTTATAATAATTTTATTTATTTTAATCATTTTTTAATTTTTCAGTTATAGTTGATGTACATTATTATATTAGTTTCAGGTGTATATATTACGTAACTTACTAAGTGATTATCCTGATATATCTTTCACCCATCTGACATCATGCATAGTTATTAGAATGTTATTGACTATATTCCCTATGCTGTACTTTACATCCTCATGACTGTTCGTAACGACCAATTTATACTTTTTAATCCCTTTACCTATTTCACCCATCTCTCCAATCCCCCTATCTGGCAACTGTCAAAATGTTCTCTGTATCCATGAGTCTGTTTCTATTCTGCTTGTTCATTTCTTTTTTCAATTCAGTTGTTGCTACAGTGTATTGCCATTTTATTGTTCATATTATTTCTTCCTCCTCTTAACCCTGTAGAGGTTGCAGTCAAAAAAATGTTTTTAGAAAAGATTTTGTTTGTATCTCTCAGATCAGCCCTGACCTTCAGAGGGTTAAAGAGGACCTTTTTTTTTTGTTTAACATTTTATATAATACTGGTTTGGTGATAATGAACTCCATTAGCTTTATCTTGTCTGGGAAGCTCTTTATATGTCCTTCATTCTACATGATAGCTTTTCTGGGTAATCTTGGTTGTAGGTCCTTGTTTTTCATCACTTTAAATATTTCTTGCCAATCCCTTGTGGCCTGTAAAGTTTCTGTTGAGAAATCAGCTGACTGTCTTACGGGGGGGAAAAAAAATCCCCTATGGTAACTAACTGCTTTTCTCTTGCTGCTTTTAAGATTCTTTCTTTGTCTTTGACCTTTGGCATTTTACTTACAGTGTGTCTTGGTGTGGCCTCTTTGGGGTCTTCTCCTTTAGAATTCTGTGCACTTCCTGAACTTGTATGTCTATTTCCTTCAGCAGGCCAGGGAAATTTTATGCCTTTTTTTTTTTTTTTTTTTTTTTTTTTTTTTTTTTTTTTTTTTTTTTTTTTTTTTTTTTTTTTTTTTTTTTTAGCGTAGGCTTTCAATTCCTCCCTCTGACTTTCTTTTCCTTTTGGCACGCCCAGTGACTGTTGGTACACTTGAGGTTTTCCCGGAGGCTCCTTATTCAATCCTCATTTTTTGGATTCTTTTTTCTTTTGATGTTCTGCTTGGGATTTTTTCTGCTTCCTTGTTTTCCAACTTTGTGATTTAATCTTCTGCTTTATCTACTCCACTCTTGATCCCTTTAGTATACTCTTCATTTCAGTTAATGTATTCTTCATTTCTAACTGGTTCTTTTTTATGGTTTCTAGTTCCATTTTTATGTTTCCTATCTCTTTGTTGAAATTCTCAATAAATTCATCTACTCTTTCCCTAAGTTCACTGAGCATCCTTGTAACCAGTGTTTTGAACTCTGAATCTAGTAAATTGCTTGTCTCCATTTTATTTAGTTCTTTTCCTGGAGTTTTGTTTTGTTCTTTCATTTGGGGTATGTTTCTTTGTGTCCTCATTTTGACAGCCTCCTTGTATTTGTTTTTATATATTATGTAGAGCTACTGCTCTCCTAGGCTTGGTAGAGTGGCCTAACATTACTAGTTATGTAGGGTCCAGTGGAACACCCTCCCCAATTACCCAAGCTGTACACTCGAGGTGTGCCCCCCATGTGGGCTCTGTACACCCTCCTCGTGTAGTTGAGTTTTAATTACTGTTTGCATGTCAGTGCAAGGGACTTACCAGGGCCGTCAGCTGAAAGGACTGGCTGTGACCACCAGCCTACAACCACCATGAAGGATTAGCTCTGCAGGGACCTACCTACCCCACAGAGGAGGACTTACTTCAGAGGAACTCTGGTGCCCTCTGACTTTGCCCCTTGAGTGGATTGCTTGTGGAGATGGTTGGGTGGTGCTACAGCATGGTCTGAAGCTATCCACTGGGTGCACTGGCTTAGGGGCCTCCCAGGAGGTGTAGGCCAAGGTCACCTGCTGCCTGTATTCTGCCCAGGGCCACTTGGCATGAGCTACAAAGTATATGCAGATGGTTACTATTTGTGCTGGGCTTGGAGGGCCCAGGCGAGGCCAAGCTGTTGAACCAATACCTAGGGCCACTTCATGAGAAGTATGAGGCTCACTGAGGCCAGATCCTGCTTGTTTGAAAGACTTTAGGAAAATCTGAGGCATGGGCCAAGACAGGCCATTTGTATGGAAAAGACACTGGAAACACCTTGGATGAGCCTGAAAGTTGCAACGGTGGGGAGAGGCCTCAGGGTATCACCAGGGCAAGGCAAACAGTGTGAGCCAGGTTGATGGAGATTCAGATATGGCGCCTGCCTCTTAGCTCTGTTTGTCAAAGGAACAGTGGCCTCTGCCAACACCTCTGTCTGGGAGAAAGCTCCCCGCCACTCCTGCAGGCCCTGGTGCCCGACAATTCAGTTCTTCCCCGTGTGTCTCTGGTACCTTTCAAGCTGATTCCGCAGCACTTGAGCTCAGAGGGAGTGAGTCTGAGTAAATCCGTGGTGTGGGCCCTTTAAGAGGAACTGCCTGGGACTCCAGAAGCCCTCAGTATCCCTCTGTCTCAGTCCCCACTGGTTTTTATAGCCAGAAGTCATTGGGACTTTTCTTTCTGGCACTGGAATCCTGGGAGACGTAGTATGGGGTGGAGGGACCCCACTCTTCAAGGAGGATCTCTGCAGCTGAGATATCCCTCCCAATTATTTATCTGCCACATAGAGGTGTGAGACCAGCTCTTCTACCAGTCCTGATGTGGCTTTTTCTCTCAGTCCCTACTTGTAGGACTTCCATTCAGCCAGATTTCAGGTGATTCTGAATGATGGTTGTTCTGCAGTTTAGTTGTAATTTTGATATGGTTGTGGAAGGAGGTGATTACTGCACTACCTATACTACCATCTTGACTGGAAGTCCCTCGTACTTATTTTAATATCTTTGCCTTCTAACTGGATCATTTGTGTGTCTGTTAATACTGAGTTTTTTTCTCTGCATTCTCTATCATAATTACCCTTTTTGCATGTCTTTTAAATTTTGATTATATGCTGGACATTACTTGTAAAGGAAGGTAGAAGCTGCACAAGTGATACAATTTTTTCCTCTAGAAAAGATTTGAGCTTTCTTCTGGCAGGCTGAAGCAGATAGATTGCTTTGATCCAGTCAGAAATTAAGCAGAGTCAGGGCTGAGCAGGCATTTTAATTATGCTCAGTCCACCTCTGTGTTTGTTCCTTAGGCATAGTCTTCTTAGGCTTTTGATTTAGAAGTTGACAGTTTTCTATTACCTCTGTTTTGATGCATCAAGGGAGATTTAGTTCTGTTCATCAAAGATTTGAGATTAGCTCTTTAGCTTCTTGCCCCATACAGTTTCAAAATCTGACATATTATTTGTGGAAGAGCCCTGTCTTGTGCTTGAAGGAAGGTTCCTTCTTCCACTGGAACTTCCACAAAACCACGGAGATTTTACTCTTTTTCAGGTTGGCTCCCAATCTCTCATCTTCCCCCTTAGATCTCAGTAAATACAGTTGTGTGTTGGGTGGGTCTCCTTTGGTTTCCAATTCATAATGCCAGTCCTGTGCAACTGCTGAGTACTCTACTGGTTTTCCTCGGATGCAGCATCTGCGTATGCTCTCAGGAAAGAAAGATCATCTTTCTGGAATTTAATTTTGTCTTCATAGCTTCCGTAGCTCTTCTTTTATCTTTGAAAACAGTTTTTGTAATTGTTTCAAGCTGTCTTGTCATACCCCACATTCTGCTCAGCACTGTGTTACAGTTTAAATCAGCGGGGTGATTGACATTTGTAGTTCATCAAAATTGCCATTCATATTGTACATGTCAGGTCTTAGTCCGTGAATATTCAAATCCTGGATATTATATCCATTAAGTTGAATTACTTCTCTGAGGTACAATGTCTTTAAGGGTTCGACACAGTGTTTTTTAAGAATAGAACCTGCTGAAAATCAGAGTTACTTAATTCAGGCTATAGGTTTTTCGTTATTTTCAAGTTCTTAAAGAATTTTTTAGCCCTGGCCGGGTAGCTCGTTTCATTAGAGCATCATCTCAATAGGCCAAGATTGCAGGTTCGATCCCTGATCAGGGCACATACAAGACTCAACCAGTGGGTGCATAAATAAGTGGAAAAACAAATAGATGTCTCTCTGTGTGTGTCTCTGTCTGTCTTTTTCTCTCTCCCCCTACCCCTCCTCTCTCCCTAAAATCAATAAATTTAAAACAAAATTTTGTATTTATTAGGGTGACACTAGTATGTTCCCCCTTTGATGCTGAATTGAGTTTACTGGTTTCCCCTCTATTCTCATTTTCCTTCCAGAACAAGTAACCACCATCTGTTGACTGTTGTAGCCTTAAAAAAGTAATGACTACTTCTGTGTTAATGCAATTTGAATGTAAAGGCCTTAGACCCTACTCTTGACCAAGCACTAGGGCTTTGAAACACATTTTTTTCTTTAATTTTTTAAATCCTCCTCAGAGGATATGTTTTTTGATTTTTAGGGAGGGAGAGAAAGAGAGATCCATTTGAGAAAGAAATATTGATTGGTTGCCTCCCTTACGCACCTTTTCTGGGGATGGAACCTGCAACCTAGGTATATAACCTGACCAGGAATTGAACACTCAGCCTGGTATGTGGCACTATGTGGGGGTTTTTTTTGTTTTGTTTTGTTTTTTTACATTTTTAACAACAAAGATTCTTCATGGAACTTGTATTCTGGCCAGAAGGCCAAAACAGTAAATTTAATAAATAAGCAGTTTAGAAATGTTAGATAATAATCATTATGGGAAAGTTAAGTAAGAGCGGTGTAAGCAAGGGAAGTAACATCAGGAGTACTTGGATGGTTTCAGTTTTAAATAGAGTGGTCATTAAGAAGATAGCTTTTAAGCATAGACTTCTAGTTGTTTATAACCAGAATGCCTCAAAGATTTTATATAAGTAAGATGAATTTGATTTTACTTCAGTGTTTGTATCTTTTTTTAAATGTATCTTAAAGAATCTTTAGTCTTAATTTTTAAATCTTTCAAATTTATTATTTAAATATAAATTAAAAGCAAACATTTATTTAAAAATGCAAACACTCAGAAACTTAAAATCCCACAATCCAACTCATGGTTTAAACTGCATATTCTAACATCACTGGTAAAGTGTTTATAAGATGGACAAAAGAAAGAAACAGACACCATAGACACAGACAATAGCAGATTACCAGAGGGAAAGGGGGTGGGGGGAGGTGTAAGAGGGAGGTAAATGGTGATGGAAGGAGACTTGACTTGGGGTGGTGGACTCACAATACAGTTTACAGGTGATGTGTTATAGAATTGTGCACCTGAAACCTATGTGATTTTGTTCACCAGTGTCACCCCAATAAATTCAATAAAAAGTAAAAAACAAACTAGTGGGCCAAATTTATTTGGGGATTCAGAATCTTTTTGGACGTTGTTAGAGCATATCTGTTGTATATTATATAATTTCATAATTGTGTTATTTCTGATAATATAAATTTGTTTTCCTGAACTTAGTGACAAAAGAGAATAAGGTAGCTCTTTAGATGCTTTTAAGGAATTATTTGTTTTATAGGACTGTTGATTCTATATGTTTTTTTTTTTTTAGAGAAAATTTGTCAAAGGATCTTTACCTGATATCTCAAATGGACAGTGATCAGTTCATCCCAATTTGGACAGTTGCCAACATGGAAGAAATAAAAAAGCTAACCACAGACCTTGATCTAATTCTTGAAGTGTTAAGATGTATGTAAATTATACCTTTCAGTTTATTTTTTTAAGTCAAAAATTTAAATGGTTTTTAATTTCTGACCATAAGGAATTGTTTTAACTCCCTATTTTTTGCTATTCTATTCCAATAATGTATCTTTACTGGGTGTTATAGAGTTTCTGTGTCAATTCTGTACCTTCATTGTTCATCTTGGTACCCAATTACACATATAAACAATTAAAACTCAGTATTTTGGGCTACTAGGAATTTTCATGTGTCGTTTTCACACCCTCTAAAGCAATCTGTTTTAAACTTTTGAACCCAAGATGAAGCACATTTTACATCATAGTCCAATACACATATCCCATACCCGCACACAACTGAAATGCTACACAGACTAATAATAAATGCTTGTAACAAAGTCATTTCTTTTATTCCAAATTGATTTTATAACCTATTAAAGAGTTGTAACCTATTGTACAATTGAGCAAATAATGCTCTTAAAATTTTGTAATGAATTTATGGTTTTAGGTTGAGGTTCTAAGAGCTTTCAGTGATTATATTAGTATTTTTTGGTAACCTCTCTTTTTGTTACCTTCTTGAGGCACATCTTCATTTTTATATGAAATATGTTGTTGGAAATGTTTAAAATTTAAATATAGCAAGGCTAATAATAGACTTACTAAGAAGTATAGAAGAATTTCATTCTCAGAAAGCTAAAAACATTTATGAAATAATCACTGGTTGGTTTGTGTGGACATCATTTCTTAAAATGACCCAGTCTTGTCAACATGAGAACATTGGCCACAAGACAAGCAGAATTCCCCATCTGTAAGGGCTGGACCCTAGCACTGACATCCGGGCCATTTTTCTTAACTACTTCTTTTATTCTCTCCCTACCTATTAAGGGAGTTGTGGCATACTCTCTTTCTGGAGGGACCAGAAATGAAAGTTTTGGCTGTGTGGTACTGTCTTCATTTGGTATTTCCTCAAAATCAGCATCTAAAAGATGGCTTCTGAGTCTCTGTAGTAGCAGGTAAATAATTATATTAAAATCAAGGAAAGATTATAATCACTTGTAATTCTTGGTCTAAGCACTTCTTAGACTAATTTTAAGAACTGTTTCTTCAGCCCTGGCTGGTGTGGCTCAGTGAGTTGAGTGTCGGCCTGTGAATCACAGGGTCGCTGGTTCGATTCCCAGTCAGGACACATGCCTGGGTTGCAGGCCAGGGCCCCAATAGGGGGTGCATGAGAGGCAACCACACATTGATGCTTCTTTTCCTCTCTTCCTCCTTCCCTTCTCCTCTCTCTAAAAATAAATAAAATCTTTAGGGGAAAAAAAGTAGAGTTTCTTTGCGTATTAGAGCTTATTACATTCCCTAGAGTAGGGTTTGGCTAATGCAAGTACATTGATTTTTGTTATCTCTTGAAATAAAGAATCTGGTAATTGTACACAGAGAAATTGTCTTATCAGATATGTGTTGTATGCTTCTTGAAGGCCTTTTTTTCCAGTCCCAACACAGTGGCAAATCCCAAATAGGTACTCTGAATAGTTTGTTCAAAGAATAACATTTGACAATGTTCTTTGCATATTAATCTCAAAATACTTTATTGTAACTCTCGTCTTTCATTCCACAACTTAATTTCTCTGGGATATTAACTTTTGCTAATTTACTCAGGTGGAAATAGAAATGAATAGTTTTTTGAATGGCATTACTATCTCTAATTGTCACTTTTGAATGAAACCTTTTTTAAAATTTCAGCTTCTCCCATGGTACAAGTTGATGAGAAGGGTGAGAAAGTGAGACCGAGTCATAAGCGTTGTATCGTGATTCTTAGGGAGATTCCTGAAACAACACCAATAGAGGTAAATTGTTACGTATTGTTAAAGCTGAGTATTCTTTTTAAATTGAAGGAGGTAAATAAACAAGAAAAGTACAGCAGTGCCCTCCTATCAGTTATTGTGAAAGACTATATACCAACTTGTGTAAATTTTGAAATTTTTAAAGAATGGTACAGAGGGAGGAAGAAGATATAATTCTGTGTTCTTATAAGGGGAAACCAAATATTGCAATGAGACTTTCAATTTATTGATTTGACTGAATGGCAATTAAAATATAAATGGGTTCTTTTGGGAAACTGAGGATTCATTTGAAAGATGAATGAAGGAGAAAAATAGAAATAAGGACTACTGGGTCAGAACTAACCCTTCTGGTTAGCAAAATATAAAGCAAAGCTGTAGTTATAAAGATGGTATGGTACAGGTACAAAAATAAAATAACGTTTGAATGAAACAATACAAGATGGGCAAAAGTAGGTTTACAGTAGTGAGTACTTGAAACACAGAGTTTTTCGTGTATTATTATTTTTTAATTACTGTATTTTCCATACGAACAACTATAAGCCTACTTTTGCCCAACCCGGTATAATCCAGAAATAGGCTCTTTTATACAATAATGTATGTATAATAACATTTATTTAGTAATTAGGTTCTATCAAATACTATGCCATATACTTTAGTTATCTAAAGCCTAAGGTTTTATTACCTGTTTTACAGACAAAGTTAACCAAGCCTTTGGATGGTTAAATAACTTGCCTAAGACACATGGGCTGTTTAAATGAGAGAGTCTGGATTTGAACTTGATCTCTCTGATTTTGAAGCCCATGTTTCTTCTTAACCACTAAGCCTCAGAGCCTTACACTAAGTTGTTATGTAAAGGCACAATGAATTAGAGATGGGGAGAATTAATCAGTAACTGATACATGGTAATTGATTAGCCATTTTAAAAAGAAAGACTCTTGCCACCTAACAAATTTGATGTATTAGTAGTTAATCTTTTTTCCAGAGTCACTTAGTGTTATAATTCCCACATGCAGTGAGAGAAATTAGAAAAGAAACTGTTGTTAGAGCTTTGATTTAAACTTATGAAGTATATGTCAAAAGTAACAAATTGAAAGGAAGGCAGTGGGAAAGATATTTGCAGTATTAAAAAACAATGTAGAGTATACATGAGCCTGAACTCTAGAGCCAAATTGCCTCCATTTAAATTCTAGCCTTTTTACTTGCTACTTCTATGACCTTAGATAAGTTACTTTCCCCTTAGATAACCTCTTTTGCCTTAGTTTTCTCATCTGTTAAATTGGGATAATAGTAATGATTCATAAAATTGTCGTGAGAATTAAGTGAGTTAGTATATAAAATCTTAGAGCAGTAGCATGCATATAAAAACACTAAAGTTATTATCATTTTTATAGTTATTGTGATTCAGTCTGAATATATAAAGAGCTCACACACATGAAAAATAGTAAATAAAAGGAACAAAGCAGCCACATACTGTTCATTTTTTTTAAAAAGGTAAGACAAGTGCAGATGACAAAAATAGAGAACGTTGATCTGGGCCCTAATAACTGGAAATCAGATTAAAATGAGGAGATTGGGTTCTGACCATCAGGGTTCTTCTCAGGTGAAATAAATTTTTGATTACTTTAGGTTTATACTTCCCTTCTATTTGGAAAAATAAATCTTTGAATGTAGCTCTTCATAAAGAACGATAAAGGCTGAAAGTAAGGATTTCATTAAGATTTCAATAAACCAGTTATACAATTTAAAGGGATTAAATATTTGGACAATATCTGTGGATTTTTGAAGGTAGATATCAGTAGGCGACAGGCAGTCTAACAGTTGTATAGATAGTGCTCCAAAAATGAAATTCTGGACTAGATAGGTATTTCATTAACCGGACTTGGTATTTCACCACTTTTACAAATGTCACAAAACTCAGCTGGTTGACAACTTACTTATTTCAAGTAGTGTTTGACTCAAAATGCCATCATCACGGGTAGAAGATTATCTCATTTTTTAATTCAGTGCATTAAACATTTGATGAAGTTAGAATACAGGCTAGACTTCAATGTTGTCATGTTGATTGTCCAATCAGTAATTATCTTTTTAAAAATTGGTATCTAGTGATATTTTGTGGGACAGTCTGACCAAACCAGATTCTGTTGATATTTTGGAATTACTGATTACTACTAAATTTCTCCTTGATCCCCTGGCTGGTGTTGCTCAGTGGATTGAGCACCAGCCTGAGAACTGAACTGGAAGGTTGCTTGTTTGATTTCCGGTCAGGGCACATGCCTGGGTTGTGTGCCAGGCCGCTGGTTGGAGGTGTGCGAGAGGCAAGGATTGATATATCTCTTGCACATTGATGTTTCTCTCCCTCTTTCTCCCTCCCTTCCCCCCTCTCTAGAAAGTAAAATAAAAATAAAAGATATAAATTTCTTCTTGGACTCAAATGAGTATTAGACAAAATGGTATTTGGAGGTATACAAATCTAGGTTTGAGTTCCACTTTGTGGTAGTATGAGCAGGTTAAACAATCTGAGCCACTATTTCTTCAGCTGTAAAATGAAGATGATAAAGTCTTCCACAAGGGTTTTCAGGAATAAATCAAATTAAAATGTCTTACTCTGGATGGTATTTCCAGCAAATATCGTTTCCTTTATAACTTTTTAGGAATACTTCATGTTCACTTCCGGTTTTATTCTTTTTTTTTTTTTTAATAAACTTCTTTCAAGCTGTTAACTGTTATACCTTTCTGAATTTTGACAGCCATTTTTTCTGAACCCATGTGGTTGTCGGAGTTTTAGTTCTTGGATATATCAATTATGGAAAAGAGAAGATATCTTTGCACAAAGTATATACCCGTGAATGACTGATGTAGACAAAGCATCTAGATCAAATGAAAATACTTAGTACCTGAACAATGTTAAAGGAGGGAGGACATGCCTTTTCTTTTTTTTTTTTTTTTTGATAATGACAGGACTGGAGAGATTTTATTATAAGGAAAATTTACCTTGCAACTAGGAGTGAAATACTTCAATTTTGATGAGAAAATAGGGTTCGATCCCTAAATCGTATACAAAATTTATGCTAGAGGTATACATGTTTTTGTTTCAGAATACAATCTACTCTCAATAGAAAAATGACAGAAACCATAAACAGTTAACAAGTAAAGAGAGAGAGAGTTCCGAAAGACATGAAGAGATGTCAGAAGCACCTGCCATATTTTGCTGTGTATAATGCACTCCAGTATATAATGTGCACCCACGTTTCTGGCCAAATTTTCAGGGGAAAAATTTTTATTTTAATTCATTTATTTTTATATATATAGATGCTTGTCTTTTTGTATAATAAAGGAATTTTAGCATTTATTTTTGAACATAATAGATACAGAATTAGTACTACCCATATAATGCACATACTTTTTCTTCCCTCAAAAATTTGGGCAAAAATTGCACATTATACACAGAAAACTACAGTATTATTATGTTTTTAGAATTAACTGAAATTTTTCTCTTTTAGGAAGTGAAAGCTTTGTTCAAAAATGAAAACTGCCCCAAGGTAATAAGCTGTGAGTTTGCACACAATAGCAACTGGTATATCACTTTCCAGTCAGACACGGATGCACAACAGGTGAGAAGAAAAGTTTTCTCCTGATTTTAGTCCTAGTGGTAAAACAAGTAGTGGTCTGTCCAGAAGATATCCAACCATGTACTATGAAAAATAGAGACATTTGCCCGGCTGGTGTAGCTCAGTGGATTGAGCGCGGGCTGGGAACCAGAGGGTCCCGGTTCGATTCCCAGTCGGGGCACATGCCTGGGTTGTGGGCCAGGTCCCCTGTGAGGGCCATGTGAGAGGCAACCATACATTGCTGTTTCTCCCTCCCTTCTCCTCTCTCTGAAAATAAATAAATAAAATCTTTAAAAAAAAATAGAGACATTTATTGAAGAAGATAGAAGAAACTTTGTATGTAGGACAATGACACACCTCAGCCCCCTTCAAAGTAGGCACCTTGGGACCTCACACAGTTCTCCCAGTCTCCATCAGCTGCCCCATCATATTTTCCTGAATCTCTTCCCTTTCAAAGGCGATTTTAGTTTTGGGAAAAGCCAGAAGTCACGAGGTGCCAGATCTGGGCTGTAGAGAGGCTGAGTCACCTGGGTAATTTGATGTTTCACCAAAAATCTCTTCATGAGGCATGATTTGTGAGCAGGAGCATTGTCGTGATGAAGCTACCAATCACCAGTTACCCGTAGCTGTGGCCTTCTGAATCATCCGAATAGTTTCCGTGGAGAAATGTTCAGGCTTAAGGCAAAATTGGATGCAGATTCGTTGCTCTACTCGCTCAGTCATTTTGAATGTGAAGGCCACACAGTACACTTGCTCACTCAGTGATGTCTGCCACCCCACTGACTAGCACAGTGAAGTCATCATTGTTTACGCATGTGCATTCCAGTCCACTCTCCTTGGCTGCCAGGTTACACCAATGGCAAGCAAACCATTCTTGTTATATTAACAACGGCTGGACTTTTCCGGACAGACCTCATATTTTAATTGAGAAATGTGTGCTTACAGAACTCTGCAAAGACTATTGAGCACCTTGTTTACCTTTTTGGTTTTGCTTGTTAATTGGTTTCCTTTTTGATTATCTTCCCAAGCTTTCTCAGTTTCAATTTAAGGATGGTTTACTTCTATCAATAAAGAAATTAACACACAGTTTTAAAATTCTCATGGAGATTGGGAATCATACTGTATTGGCCAAAAGGTCATTTGGTTTTTTTTCTGTAAGATGGCCCTAGTAGCGCTTCATTGTCTTTAACTTCATTTGAAACAGGTTTGTTAGATTGTGTTGTGACAGCTGTCATATCAGCATACATTTTTTAAAAAAACACCAAAATTGGTGAATTTTTGTGTAGCCATTTTAATATTGAAGATGAAAGAATATATGTAACATTTTTGACATATTATGCTTTATTATTTCAAGAAAGGTAAAAACACAACTGAAATGCAGAAAAATATTTGTGCAGTGTATGGAGAAGGTGCTGTGACTGATGGAACATGTCAGAAGTGGCTTGCAAAGTTTAGTGCTGGAGATTACTCTCTGGACAATGCTCTACAGTCGGGTAGACCAGTTGAAGTTGATAGAAATCGAATTGAGACATTAATTGAGAACAATCAACATTATACCACACAGGAGATAGCTGACATACTCAAAATATCCAAATCAATAAAGTTATTGGTGAAAATGAAAAAAAAAATGGATCTTTTATTTTGTGTTAAAAGCTAAACAGACTTTTTGACCACCCCAGTAGTATTTCTAGTACATAGTAGACCCACAGTATTTAAATGTAACTGCCATTCTGATTCTTAGAATTTTGTTATAATGATTTTACTCTTAATTATTTTGTCCTTCTTAAAGATAAGTAGTAATCCTTTGAAACAGAAACATATCTAATTGGATTTTTAAACTGTTGTTTGTTTGTTTTAATTCTTTACCTTGTAAGGCTGTCTGAGTGAACCATTTTAAAAATTGTATGTGGTCCTGCGTGGGTCGCTAAATTGGTTAGAGCACTGTCCCAATATGCCAAGGGTTTGATCTGTGGTCAGGGCACATATAGGAAGCAACCAGTGGATGCATAAATGAATGGAAAAACAAACCAGTGTCTTGTTCTTTAAAGTTAAAAAATAAAATAATAAAGTAATATTTGGTGACATTTTAGGTCTATTTTGAATTTTGTTCATTTTTTTCCTGTAGTAATCCATGTAGCTAATCTACAGTAAATGTGAAACATAGCTAAGATCTTATATTATTACTTTTTCATTCCTTATCACCTGCATAATGGAATCACCTTCAGAATTTTCTTTTGTTTAGTGTAGAGATAGTTGCTAATACCAAACTCTAGATGGAGTAAAGATGAATGCTAATGAAAGCTTCTTTCTGCTTTGTTAACAGGCTTTTAAATACTTGAGAGAAGAAGTTAAAACATTTCAGGGCAAGCCAATCATGGTAAGAAACATTTGTAAGAAAGGCCAGCCCCTGACAAGACAGTTTTTTGTTGTTTGTCCGTTTGAGAATATGAAAACCACAGATGGATAATATTTTATAAAACACATGATTTTAAAGAACTTTCTGACTCATATGATGCGCTACTTTAGAAAATTAGTTGATGGAGCATCAAAATACTTTCCGTACAGCAATTCTTTCCAAAAGGCATAATTTCAAACAGCACGAAGTTTTGGTTAGATGCTGATTAACAACATATAAGATCATTTCCAGGTCTCAAAATGAAGAGTAGAAATAATTTTTTAAATAACAAAGTCAAAAGACATTTGTAGTACTTTGAACTTTATCTCAACTCATTATGTCATCACATTAACATTCAGCCACTTGGGAAACCTGGGAATTGCTACTGATGACACTTGGTCACTTTCTTTACATGTCTGATCTGTCCTCGCATTACATGAAATGTGCCTTCAAAACTAAAACTTCTTTCAGTCCTTATTGCCATTGTTTAGGTTTGAACAATTGGATTAGTCTTTTTAATTGTTAGGCTGTTAGCATTTCCCTTCCTACACAGTTTGTTCTCCACATTACTCCAAGAGTTACCATCTAAAATAGAATTTTAAACACATACTTATTTTGACATGCTTCTCATTCCCTGTGTAATACAGAGTGGGGCAAAAGTAGGTTTATAGTTATGAAAATAATACAATAATTAATAAAAAATAATATAAGAATAAACTTTCATGCACTTATAACTGTAAACTGACTTTTGCCCCACTGTATAATTATTTATAAGTGAAATACATTATTCTTTTTTTTTACATTATTCTTAGTCTTACTGAGCTCTCACTATGTATCAGTTTCTGTTCTAAAGCACATTGTATGTATAGAGCCATTTAATTCTTATGAGAATATAATAAGTTAGGTACTGGTGTCTTTATTTTATTGGTAAGGAAAGTGAGGTGCAAGAATCACCTACCCAGGTTCCCACAACTTGTAAGTAGAAGAACTGGGATGAGAGGAACTTATATTTATTAAGAGGTTATGACAGACACTGTTCTAAGAACTTGACATGTATAAATCTCTTTATTGCTGTGTGGCTGGTGGTATTATTATCTTCCGTATCACAGCTGAAGCTGTTCGCTAGTGGTCATTTTGCTTCCTCTGCCTTTAATGCCCTTGTCCCTATTACCTCCATTCTGTACTTGAGGCTATAAAAATATTCTCCTAGGTCTTCTAATAGCTTTAAGATTTTACATGTTGGATTCAGGACTTTGAAACATCTGGAATTAATTGATATATTGTAAGACGGGCTAATTTCATTTTTTTTCCATATGTGAAAAGGTAGTTGTCTTGTCAGTCACTTGTTGAAGGATCTCTCCAACAAATTGTGTGTAATCTTGAATCTGTCAAATCTGTTTCAGGTTCTCTATTTTCCCACTTTGTACTAATTCACGTCTTTATTTTATATATCCTTATCTCCTTATGCAAGTTTTCCCTCATTGTTATTTTTTTATGATTGAATTGGTTACTCTTAGACCATTACTTTTCCATACAAATTCTTTTAAAACATGAACTTTATTTTTTTAAGTGTATTTTATTGATTATGCTATTACACTAGTCCCACCTTCCTTTCTCCCGTTTTTCCCCCTCCGCCCCATAGCGCCATCCAGCAATCCCCTACCCACTCCTCGCCTTAGTTCATGTCCATGGCTTCTTTGGCTTCTTCGTTTCCTATACTGTTACAGGATTCCCCCTGTCTATTCTGTACCCACAAATTATGCTTCTTATTCCTTACACCTTTTTCCTCACTCTCCCTCCCCACCGAAAGCTCTCCATGTGATCTCCATTTCTGTGATTCTGTTCCTGTTCTAGTTTGCTTAGTTTGTTTTTGTTTTTTAGGTTCAGTTATTGATAGTTGTGAATTTGTTGTTATTTTACTACTCATAGTTTTGATCTTTTTCTTAGATAAGTCCCTTTAACATTTCATATAATAAGGGCTTGGTGATGATGAACTCCTTTAACTTTACCTTATCTGGGAAGCACTTTATCTGCCCTTCCATTCTAAATGATAGCTTGGCTGGATAGAGCAGTCTTGGATGTAGGTCCTTGTACTTCCTGACTTTGAATACTTCCTTCCAGCTTTCCAGCCCCCTCTTGCCTGTAAGGTTTTTTTTTGTTTGTTTGTTTTGGTTTTTTTTTAGAAATCAGCTGATAGTCTTCTGGGAACTCCTTTGTAGGTAACTGTCTCCTTTTCTCTTGCTGCTGCCTTTAAGATTCTCTCCTTATCTTTAATCTTGGGTAATTTAGTTATGATGTGTCTTGGAGTATTCCTCCTTGGGTCCAAGTTCTTTGGGACACTCTGAGCTTCCAGGACTTGCAGGTCTAGCTCCTTTGCTAGATTGGGGAAGTTTTCCTTCATTATTTTTTCAAATAAGTTTTCAGTTTCTTGCTTTTCCTCTTCTCCTTCTGGCAACCCTATGATTGTTGGAACGTTTAAAGTTGTCCTAGAGGTTCCTAAGCCTCTCCTCATTTTTTTTTTTTTTTTTTTTTTAATTCTTGTTTCTTCATCCTGTTCTGTTTGAATGTTTATTTCTTCCTTCTGGTCCAAATCACTGATTTGAGTTCTAGTTTCCTTCCCTTTCCTGTTGGTTCCCTGTATATTTTGCTTTATTTCGTTTTGTATAGCCTTCACTTCCTTTATTTTGCATTGGTACTCAAGCATTTCTGTGAGCATCCTGATTACCAGTGTTTTGAACTCTGCATTTGATAGGTTGGCTCTGTCTTCATTGCTTGGTTCATTTTTTGGAGTTTTGATCTGTTGTTTCATTTGGGCCATATGAAAGAAAATATATCTCTTTGTCTTGGCATACCTGTTACATTGTAAGAGGTGGGCAGAGCCTTAGGCATTTGCCAGGGTGGGACAACCCATGTCACTGTGTTGTGGTGCTGTATGTAGGAGGGGCCCAAGAGGGAACTGTGCTACTTGCTTGGATCTCACCCCACTTTCAGTGACTTCACCCTGCTACCCACAAGCTAAGTGGGCCCTTCCGATAATGATTTCCAGGTGGGTGGGTTTGTGTACATTCTAGGACCCCATGGGTCCCTCCAGCAGACTCTCCTGTGAGAGTGGGAGTTTATCCCCCCACTGCAACCCCCACTGATTTTTATAGCCAGAGGTTTTGAGGCTTTATTTTCCTCTTTTGGAACCATGAGTTGTGCGGTCTGTCTCACTTCCCAGTTGTTCCTTCTGGATTATCTACTCGCAAATGTGGGACCATCTGGTCTGCCAGCTGCAGTCCTCTCCACCCCTCCTACCCATCTCGATGAATGCTCCTTCTTTAACTCCTTGGTTGTCAGATTTCCACGCAGTTTGATTTTCTAGCAGTTCTGGTTGTTTTTTGTTTTTAAATTGGTTGTTGTCCTTCTTTTGGTTGTGCGAGGAAGCAAAGCGTATCTACCTATCCCTCCATCTTGGCTGGAAGTTTCTCCTTATGAATTTTAAAATGTCTAATACAACAAGCAAGCAAACAAAATCGTATTGAAATAAATAGGATACATTTAATTTATTGCTTACATTGGGGCAATTTATGGTTTTAGTATATATTATTCAATATAATAACCTTTTATGGTATGTTTCTCTATTAATTGAGGTCTGTGGGGTTTTATAATTAATTCCTGGAAGTAAATTTTGTTGCTCCCCCACCTACCCTTGGTATCTTAGTGATGTTTTTAAATGTAATATGTAGCAACCTTTCTTAACTCCTTTATTTTATCTACTGGTTTCCTGGGTCTTTGGATTATCTGTCTGAGAGATCATATCATATACATTGACTATTCTTTATACCTCCTATTTCTTACAGCTTATTGCTTTGGTTGAAATTTCAAGAGTAGTGGTAAAATATATGCATATTTCGTCATAAGTACTTTTCTTCTTTCTCTGACATTCTATTCTTTGTTTTATGAATCTTTTGATTAGACATCACATAACAATGTTCTTGTTAGGAGAGCCACAGATTCATGTTAATTTTTATATCATTCATTAAAACCAAATGATCTAGCACCCAGAAAGAGAGGTACAGGAGCCAGAAATCTTATATTAAAGCCCTTGATTCTGCTTTCAGCTTCAAACTCTTTGATCTTGGGAGTGTCAAGTTACCTGTATAGTCTTGGTTTGTTTCTTTGAAGTGTGCATGCTTTTCATTTTTGAAGTTCTGTGATTCAAAGCAGTGATCTTGGAGTACAAAGAGATTAAATGAATGTTTGTCTATTTCTGTATATGCTGATAATTAAGAGGCAGAGCTTCATCCCATTTTCATTAGATTTTTATAACTAAGAATATTAAATTTTATCTGGATTTAGATTTTAGATTCCACATATATGCTATTTATCTTTCTCTTACTTACTTCACTTAGAATAATACCCTCTAGGTCCATCCATTTTATCACAAATGGCAAGATTTCATTCTTTTTTGTGGATGAGTAATATTCTGTTATACAGAGTCCGGCAGAAGTAATGCCTGCTTGAGTGTGGTTCGTAGGGTAATAATTTATAGTTTTAATTTGAACATTTCATCTAAAATGTAATAATGCTTAAATGTGATATTGTTATGTTACAGAATGACATGCTTACGATTTTGTAATAAAAGAGGGACGTTAGCCCTGGCTGGTGTAGCTCAGTGGATTGAGCGCGGGCTGGGAACCAAAGGGTCCCGGTTCAATTCCAAGTCAGGGCACATGCCTAGGTTGCAGGCCAGGTCCCCGTGAGGGCCATGTGAGAGGCAACCATACATTGCTGTTTCTCTCCCTCTGTATCTCCCTCCCTTCCCCTCTCTCTAAAAATAAATAAAAATAAAATCTTAAAAAAAAAAAGAGGGATGTTATTTGTGCCAGACCCTCTGTATATTATAGAACATTATGTCTCTTTATCCATTCCTTTGTCGGTGGACACTGAGGTTACTTCAATATATTGGCCATTGTAAATAATGCTGCAGTGAACATAGGGGTGAGTGTATCTTTTCAAATTAGTGTTTTGGATTTCTTCAGTAAATAACCGGCTATAGACTTGCTAGGTCATATGGTGGTTCTGTTTGTAGTTTTTTTGAGGAGCCTCCATAGTTTTTTCCATTTAGCTGTACCAATTTATAGTCATACCAGCTGTACAGGAAGGTTCCCTTTTATCCATACCCTCACCAACACTTGTTTGTTGATTTATTAATGATAGTCATTCTGACAGATGTGAGGTGATGTCTCGTGGTTTTATTTGCTTTTCTTTCACTAGTGATGTTGAACATGTTTTCATAAATCTGTTGGCCATCTGTATGTCCTCTTTAGAGAAATGTCTGTTTAGGGTCTCTGCCCATTTTTTAATCAGATTGGTTGTTTTGTTGGTGTAAAGTTGTATGAGTTCCTTATGTATTTGAGATTGATGTATCATTGGCAAATATCTTCACCCACTTAGTAAGTTGACTTTGTTTTGTTGATGGTTTCCTTCTCTGTGCAAAATCTTTTTAGTTTCATGTAGTACCATTTGTTTATTTTTCTTCTGTTTCTCTTGATTGAAGAGACATACTCAAAAAGATCACTAAGAGCAATGTCAAAGAATTTACTGCCTGTGTTTCTTGTAGTCCTTTTATGGTTTCATGCTTACATATAAGTCTTTAATTCATTTTGTTTTTATTTTTATAGATGATGTAAAGAAGTGGTCATTTCATTTTTTGCATATATCTGTTTAGTTTTTCCAACACTATTTATTGAAGAGACTGTCTTTACCCACATTGAATTGACCATGTAGGAGTGGGTTTATTTCTGGTCTTTCAGTGCTGTTCCATTGTGTCTGATTTTATGTCAGTACCATGCTGTTTTGATTACTATAGCCATGTAGTACAGTTTGTTATCAGGTAGCATGATACTTCTAACTTCGTTCTTCTTTCTCAAGATTGCTGTGGCTATTTGATGTCTTTTGTGGTTCCATATAGAGTTTAGGGTTATTCATTTTATTTCTGTGGAAAAGGCCATTCATATTTTTTCAAATGATGGGATGGCATTGAACTTGTAGGTTGCTTTAGGTAATATGGACATTTTAACAATGTTATTTCTTCCTATATGAGCATAGTATATGCTTGCATTAATTTGTTTCCTCTCCACTTTCTTTCTTCAGTGTCTTATAATTTTCCAAGTACAGGTCTTTTACAAACTCCTTAGTTAAATTTATTCCTACATTCTTTTATTTTATTTTTTGATACAACTGTAAATGCGATTGTTTTCTTAATTTCTCTTTCTGATAGTTTGTTATTGGTATATAAAAAGGCAATCGATTTCTGAATATTAATTTTGTGTTCTACTTTACTGAATTATTAGTTCTAATAGTTTGGGGTTTTTTCTCAAGATTTTCAGTGTTTAGAGAAGGGAGAACAGAGGGAGAACAACATTGATGTATGAAAGAAATATCAGTGGGTTGCCTCTTGCATGCAACCATGAACTGGGCCCACAACCCAGCATGTGCCCTGATTGGGAATTGAACCATGACCTTTTGCTTTTTGGGATGATGCTCAACCAACTGAGCTACACCAGTCATTGCTAGTTCTAATAGTTTTCTTGTGGAATTTTTTAGGTTCTCTTTATGTACTATCATGTCATCTGCAAATAATGACAATTTTACTTTTTTCCCCCAATTTGGGTACCTTTTTATTTTATTTTTTTTTCCATGTAAGATTTCTGTGGCTAGGACTTCAAATACTATGTTGAATAGAAGTATTAACAGTGGACATATTGTCCTGCTCCTGATCTTAAAGAAATGTTTAGGGTGAGGTAAGCTGTGAGTTTATCATATGTGCCCCTTATTAGGTTGAGATGTGTTCCCTCTATCCACACTTTGCTGAGAGTTTTTATCATAAGTGGATGTTGGATTTTTTCCAAATGCTTTTTCCTGCATCTATTGAAATGTTAATATTTTTATCCTTTATTTTGTTTATGTGATATATTATATATCATGTTAATTTGCAGATACTGAACCAACCTTGCATTCTAGGAATGAATCCCACTTGGTCATGGTGTATGATCTTTTTAATAATATTGCTGAATTCAGTTTGCTTATATTTTGTTGAGATTTTTACATCTATGTACATCAGAGGTATTGGCCTATGGTTTTCTTTTTATGATGGCTTTGTCTGATTTTGGTATCAGGATAATATTGGCCTCAAAGTGTTAGAGAGCCTTCTAGTGTGACCAGGGCGCAGGTATTAATTCTTTGAATGTTTAGTAAAACTCACCTGTGAAGCCATCTGGTCCAGGACTTTTTGGGGAGGTTATTTGATTACTGATTCAATTTCATTTGTAGTTATTGGTCAGTTCAGGTTTTCTGTTTCTTGGTTCAGTTTTGAAAGGTGGTATGTTTCTAGGTATTTATACATTTCTTTCAGGTTGCCCAGTTTGTTGGCACATTCTTGGTCATAGTCTTTAAAAAATCGTTTGTATTTCTGTTGTGTCAGTTGTCATTTCTCCTCTTTTATTAATTTTGTTTATCTTTTCAAAGAACCAGCTCTTGGTTTCATTTGTTTGTTTGTATATTGTAATCTATGTCATTTATTTTTGTTCTGATCCTTATTTCACTTTCGGCTTTGTTGGTTGAAGATTTTTACATATGTTCAGGGATATTGATCTATACTTCTCTCTCTCTCTCTTTTTCTTTTGGAGTGTCTTTGTGTTTTTGGTATCAGGGTAATGCTGGCCTTGCAGAATGAGTTTGGGAACCTTCCCTCCTTTTAAATTTTTGGAATAGTTTGCAAAGGATTGGTATTAATTCTTTGAATGTTTGGTAAAGTTCACCTGGGAATCTTAATCCTTTCACCTTTTTCACCCAGTCCCTAAGCCCCCTCCTGTCGGACAGCTGTCAGTCTGTTCTTTGTATTTATGAGTTTTAATTTTATTTTGTTCGTTAGTTTATTTCGTTCTTTAGATTCCACATAAAAGGTAAGATTTCTTTATTCGGTTTTTTTTTATGGCTGATTAAAGTTTTAAGATAGTTGTCTCTAGGGAATTTGCTGCTACAAAGAGGGCTAAAATTGAGGCAAGCATCGGCACTGATCCCTCAGGTATCCACCAGACCAATCACAACACACCTCGCTTTTTTGGAGGACAAAGTTTTCACAACCTGCCTTAGTATCAGGCAGCCACTCCCAGAACACAGGCCACTGAGAAATGGGAGTGGTAGCTACTTTTTTTCTCACTTAGGAAAGATCAGCAACCTCTCCCTTTATTAAGCACTCCACTAGTTGTCATGACTGTCCAAGCCATCTTTCTTGCTCAAATATTGATTCACTGGAAGTTAATCTGCCTTTGTCCACTGTTTAATTTTTTGTTTATATGTGCAAATACAGTCATGCACCACCTAACAAGGATAAGAAAAAGGAACTAGTCAGAAATGAAGAATACAATAACTGAAGTTAGTTCATAGATGGAATCTCATTATAGATTTAATTTTCATTTCACTGTGATTAGTGACATTGAGCATCTTTTCTTGTGCTCATCGGCCATTTGTGTATTCTCTTTGGAGAACGTCTGATCATATCCTTTGTCCATCTTTGAAATGACTAGTTATTCTCTTGAGTGTAATTTAACATGATTCACTGTCTCCTGTATTTCATGCAAATTGATAGCTAGATCTACAGGCTTCAGTAGAATCGGATTTGATTTCAGAGCAGGGGGGAGGGGGGAACAAAAGCACATAAAATATGTGTCTGTGTCTCTCATATGCCAGCTGCTACTGATCATTGATGAGATCTGTCAATTCAGCATGGCAAAAGTGGTGCTATTTGTTTTCTTTTTCCCAATTTTTAGTTGAAACACTTCTATAAAGAGAAGCTTGCCCTCATCTTCATTACCCTGAGGTACAGCTCATTGGTACAATGCATTATAACCGCTTGGTTCTAGCTTTTATTACCTGTGTTTGAAAATAATGTGTTGATTTTCTTGCAACCTTTTAAAAATGACCATTCAGATTTTTTGTGAGCATTTAAATATATTTGGTATGTTTATTGTCCTCATTGATGAAGTGTGGCTTCTTTGAGTTGACTCATGAGTTCTTTAATTACAGCCCTAATAATTTTCAGTGGTTTGTTTGATCTCTAGTGTGACAAGATATCTGAGGCTTTTGTACTTTCTGTGCCAAAGGCTTGGGGCCAGCCAACTCTCCAGAGTTATTTTTATGGGGAAATGACACTAACTATGAACAAGGAGTGCTGGTCACTACTGGTTTAGTGTTGTTTCTGAGCCTTTTCATTGGACAGAGCTATGAAATATGTGTGTTGCTTTGTTTTAAGACAAAATACATCTTGCATTCAGGTGACATGGCTTTTCCATCTTTAGTCTCACATTTGTGTCTCCTTTCTCCCATGTAAAAATCTCAGATCTCAGTAACTCCAATATAATATTGATTTGATGAATCCCATAATCATATACCAAGTGTCAGAATAGCAATACCAGTAGCAATGTAATTCTGAAAATAAATTAACAAATTTTCCATCCTTTGCCTTGTGGATTTTTCCTAAGGAACGTACATAACAATTTTTATTATACTTCAGAGTCACTTAGGATTTTTTTGTGTTATATTATTAATTAGATGCACATTTAGGCTTACTTGTTTTTAACTTTTACAAATGGATTTCTTAAACTGTAGTTTTCAGTATGTGCATGGTTTAAAAGTAAAATATTTTAAATATATATTCACACGTGTGTATGCAAGCATGTCCTCGTCTCTTCATCTGACGTAGATAAAGAATAGCTTATGGTACATACTCTTCTCCTTGCCTTGCCTTGCCTCTTTTTTTTTTTTTTAATAGTCTGTATATTCTGGAAATCACTTCATGATAGTATTTAGAGCAATTCCTCTGTTCATTTTATGTCTGCATGTATCGCGGTATATTCAACCATCGATGCCTGTCAGGTTGTTTTGTGTGTGCAGGTGTGTGGGTTGGGGAAAGTTTTCCCCCCTTCCCTATTAAAACTAGTGTTGGTGAATAGCCGTGTGTATTTTTAAAAACGACTGTTTTGCCCTTGCCAGTATGGCTCACTTGGTTGGAATGTCATCCCATAAACTGAAAGATCAGGGGTTCAGTTCCTGGTCAAGACACATGCCTAGGTTGAGGGTTCGGCCCCCAATTGGGACACATACAGGAGGCAACCTATTGTTTCTCTCTCTCCCTCTGTTCTCTTCTGTCTAAACACACTAAGAATGTCCGCAAGTGAGGATTAAAAAAACTTGTTTTGGTCAGTGTATATTTGTGAAAGATTTCTAGAAGTGGGATTGATGAGAATGTGGTAAATGCATTTGTGTTTTGGAAGATATTGCTAAGTTTTCCTTTATAAGAGTTATGCTATTTTTGCATGCCCATCATTAATGTATCACATTGCCTGTTTTGCCACAGCCTTATCAACAGAATATGTTGTTAAATTTTAGGCCTTTTGCCAGATGTGTAAATGAGAACTGTTATTTGATTTTAATTGCATATCTCTTATCAACAAGGTTTAGCATCTTTTCATATGCGTAAGAGCCACTTGCCTTTTTTGTCCTGTGAACTCTGTTCGTTTCTTTAACTCATTTTTATGTGGGATTGTTTGGATTTTTAATCTTTTAGAATTTATATATTTGGAATATTAGCCCTCTGGTCTGTGGCAAGTTGCAGTTTCCCTTTTTTGACTTTCGCGGTTTTAGTTTGTTTATTGTGGTATTTGCCATAGAGAAGTTGCAATTAATTGAAGCTATCATTTCCTTTTCCTTTGGTGTACTATTTCTAAAATAATGGCAGAAATAATGTAGTCATTTAATATATGTTAAAATTTTTAATTATGTTTGTAAAAACATACACTTAGTTCTTTTTTATTATAATGTGTTCTTCTTGCTTCTAGGCAAGGATAAAAGCCATCAATACGTTTTTTGCTAAGAATGGTTATCGATTAATGGATTCTAGTATGTATAGTCAGCCCATTCAAACTCAAGCACAGTATGCCTCCCCAGTCTTTATGCAGCCTGTGTATAGTCCTCACCAACAGTACTCCATCTATAGCATTGTGCCTCAGTCTTGGTCTCCAAATCCTGCACCTTACTTTGAAACACCACTGGTAAGTGAGATCCTTACAGAGTAATAAAATTTTTCACTCAAGGTGAAATTTAAAGAAATCAGCCAGAGTAGTTCATTTTTTTTCTGTTTGTTTAGTTGCGTTGATTGGTTATTTTCTGTCTTTTAAGTAGTGATAAGGATATCTAATATTCCATAGCAAATACATGCATATAACTGAAGGTTGAGCTGTTGGTTTCTATAATTTTATTCTTTAGATTTTACTGAGTGAATTAAAGTTAGAGACTGGATAAATCCAGTGATTTAAATTGCTTTAGTTTTTTTTTTTAATTTTTTTAAAGAAGGGTTCTTTATTAAATAGTGAACTAGTGATTATTTTTGTTCTGTAAAGTATTACAAAAGTGAAGAAGTAAAATATAAAATAATTATGAGCTTCTAAAAGAAACTGATGCTAGGTTAGGTCATTAGAAATTTCATATGACCTTCACATCAGATTTTGCCTTGACCATTAATTGTTTTTAAACATTAACATTTTCTTTTAGGCTCCCTTTCCCAATGGTAGTTTTATGAATGGCTTTAATTCACCAGGATCTTATAAAACAAATGCTGCTGCTGTGAATGTGGGTCGACCATTCCAAAAAAATCGGTAAGATAAAAATCATGGCTGGAATTTATTGTAAGCAATTCCCAGTAGTCTTTATAGAGTTACTGTTCATAGCAGTGCTTATTTGCAGACTGAATAAAGAGAGATTTTTTTCTTCTTTAAAAAAAGTATATGAATAATTTCATCTAGAATTCATGAACACATTTTTAACCTCAGAGTTGATGATGAGTATAGGAAGAACATGGGCCTGAGATTATATACAATTATTTTTTAAGGAAATTTCTTTTTTTTTTTTTTTTTTTTTTAAGATTTTTTTTATTTTTTTTCAGAGAGAGAAGGGAGGGAGAAAGAACAATGTATGGTTGCCTCTCACATGGCCCTCACTGGGGACCTGGCCCGCAACCCAGGCATGTGCCCCAACTGGGAATCGAACCGGGACCCTCTGGTTCCCAGCCCGCGCTCAATCCACTGAGCTACACCAGCTGGGCGGTATACAATTATTTTTTAAATGATAAAGAGAAGAGAAAATATATTTTATGGTAATAACATAAAATCTGGTGTGTAAATGCCATTTAGTGTGTTAAGTAGATAACATTTTGGAGAATGAGAATTTTAACTGAGGATAGAAATGTTAACTGATTTGAGCAATAAATAGTGGGAATATGAATATATTTTCTTTTTAACAGAAGGGGAAGAAACACATCCCAACTTCTTTCTTTCTTTTTTTTTTTTTTTAATTTTATTTATTTTTAGAGAAGGGAAAAAAGGGGGAGAAACATCAATGTGTGGTTGCCTTTCATGTGCCCGCTACTGGGGACCTGGCTTGCAACCCAGGCATGTGCCCTGACTGGGAATCGAACCAGTGGCCCTTTGATTTTCAGGGCAGTACTCAACCACTGAGCCACATCAGCCAGGAAGGAATACGAATTATTTAGGATTTTTAAGAATTGACTTTTTGAAACAATTTTCAGAAACTACAGTGTATTAACAGAACACAACAATTATTGGGCATTTAATGTCTAAAGCTCTATTTTTAGGGCTTTACATGTTTTATCACAGTTAATTTTCACAGCCCTTTAAAAATAGATATAGTTATTTTATCTTTTAAAAAGTAGTAGTAAATTCAGACATACAAGGTTAAATATGTTATCTACAAGCATATAGCTAGTAGCTGACAGAGCCAAGATTTGAGCTCAAGAGGTTTGACTCCAAAGCCTACACATATGTTCTGAATATATTATTGAGAGCTTTGGGAACTTGTCCTCTCATATAAGATACTGGTATGTCTCTTAAGTATAATTTTTTATGTATAAACATCAACTGATAATCCTTTTTTTTTTTTTTTAAAGATGTTTTAATTTACTTTTAGAGAGAGGGGAAGGGAGGGAGACAGAGAGGGAGAGAAACAGCAGTGTGTGGTTGCCTCTCACATGGCCCTCACTGGGGACCTGGCCCGCAACCCAGGCATGCGTCCTCACTGGGAATCGAATCGGCGACCCTTTGCTTCCCAGCCCACACTCAATCCACTGAGCTACACCAGCCAGGGCTGATAATCTGAATAATTTGTTGGGGTTTTTTTAATGTGTTTTGACAGAAAAATGGCTTGTATATTGGCTTAGATTTATTTAATAGTTTCACATTTGTTTTTTTGTTTGTTTGTTTGCTTATTTTGTGAACCTCCTGGGTTTTGTTTTTATAAAATTATTTCTTTTCAGTGATTTTTCTCTTGCCAGGTTTCCTTCTCCCAGTTGATTGTTTTTTGGCAAGGAGACCACATAGGGTATGTTTTTCTTAGACAACTTCTAGGAACTTAATTCTTTTTTGTAAGATTTTTTTGAAACATGCTTCACTAGAGAAAGAAGCCTTATGGTATTAAAAAATATTCTTATTGGATTCTGAAATATACATATGTACTACCCTCTAATAGTTACAAGTTTTGTACTCACTTTAACCGACACCATTGGCTAAAGCATTTAAAGTTCATTTATAAGTGTTAGAAATATTTTACTACATATTCACATTTGTATCACTTTATGAAGTTTCAAATGAGATTGTTTAAGAACAAAAGATTCTTTATAAACCAAAGATTGTGCTCTTACAGATGACTTAGTTTGGTAATACACTAACAATTAACTACAAAATTCAAGTACTGATAGGTCATGTAACTCCTGTCCTGTTATTCAAAAAGGATTATTTCATTATAAACAAGGATGTTTAAATCCAAAAAGACCAGATTGTTATGATACAGTTTTTAACTTATTTTACAGCTGAACAAAGTGAAAGTTGATGAGAATTATCTTGCTACAGTTACATTACTAGTTATTATCAACATATCTGAGATTTAGAACATTACCTTTTCCTATACTATAGCTGGTAAAGTTTTTTTCTTAAACATAACTCAATTAGAGCAAATTACATTTTACAGTTTTCCTTGTGAGAAGATACAGATTTCTCATGACTAGAAATAGTAGCTTTATAAAAATACCTGTTGGTTTCACATTTCTTCAGAGGGGTGAATTTTGCTTTAAACAGTAAGTAGAATGAATAGACATCTTTGTTATGAGATAGACTGAAAGAAGTTTAAAGAAATTTTTTTTAATGTCTATTATTTTTCAACCACTTTCAGATGTATAGCTAAGTGGCCAGAAAACCACGCACTCCACAGAGTGGTCCCCTTGCTGGCCCAAACACCCACCTGGCTCCATACCCTTTATCTCAGCATCATTGACTGTATTCTTCATGCTGTAATCCGTATCTCTGTAAAAGCAGTTTTTAACTAATAACTAAAGTACTGATGTTTGCAGATGCTTGACTTAAAATTAATGTTTTTATGGTGTTCCTTCATTGTCACTGTCTTTTTCTGCTGTGCTTTTTAGGTGAAGGGGGTTAGATTACAGTAAGAAAGCCAAGAATGACAGTCAAGTTATCTTTGGTTTTTTTAAAGATTTTATTTATTTATTTTTAGAGAGAGGGGAACGAGAAAGAGAGGGAGAGAAACATCAGTGTGTGGTTGCCTCTCACATGGCCCTCACTGGGGACCTGGCCTGCAACCCAGGCATGCGCCCCGACTGGGAATCGAACTAGGACCGCTTGGTTCCCAGCCCATGCTCCATCCACTGAGCTACACCAGCCAGGCGTTATCTTTGTTTTTTTCGAAGGGGTGCCTATGGTTTTGAAGACACAGGGCAGGTTTATTGTAATTTGGCTTGTTACGCAAAACCATTTGTGTACAATTCTTTTCCATATGTTTGGCCAATACAGACTGCTGTTCATTTTTAGTTACAGAAATAGTACATGCATACTTTCTTGTAAAAATGCAAATACTACATTTAAAATGCGTTTTGACCCCCAAAACCAAATCCTTGTTTCCTTCTTTCTTCTAAGAAGTGACTGCTGCCAGACCTTTATTTTTATTTATTTCTCAGTGAAGGAGAAAGTAACTTTAGAGAGCCCTTTTGCAGTTTATTATATTAACCTATGACAGCCCAGTGATGATCACTAGATCTACTTAGAGAGAGTAGGACTAACTTTCAGAAGTCTGGGCATTTTTCTACCTTTCATACTTTTATCTTTCTGTCACTTTACTTCTTTTTTTCTATCTTTTATCACTTACTTCTTTTGCCCAGACTGAGATTGTGAGTCCCTCTCAGTGAAGGGTAAGATTATGAGATCTGAGGGCTGTTTAAATCTAACTTGTTCATTTGGTGTATTGTAATGCAATAAGAAAATTTAGGTGAAAGTTTCTAAACAGATCATGTAAACATCATAGCTACTTAATGGAGTCAAATTCAGATGTGATGGATAATGTAAATATTTTTAAAATTACTTTGTGTTAGCTGACATACTGTAATTTTTATTGCTATTAAAATCTATTTGGTGACAAAGTAATTATCTGGAAAAGTATCACCTCTTATTAAACTCAGCCCAACGCTATAGCCTGAGTTTTATCTTTAACTAACCTAACTTTTTATGTTGTGTAAAGTAGGATAGCTGGAGATGCTGTTGGAATTAATGTTGAATCGTTGGGCTTATAATTTGTATGAAGTATTAAGTCTCTTTTCAGAGAACCAGAAATTGGCAGTGTGTTATTCATGTTATGAATTTGTAACTATGAAAATAATATAAAAATGGAGCATATAAACTGCAGGCAAGGGGCGACTATAAGTCTCATACTTCCTCGATTAATCTACTATATGTAGAGCCAAGATCTCAGCTGGCTCTACTTTGGGTCAGGAGTGTCAAACTCATTTTTACCAGGGGCCACATCAGCCTTGCAGTTGACTTCAAAGGGCTGAGTGTAATTTTAGGACTATATAAACGTAACTACTCCTTAGGAGTTAAGCAAGAGCTCGGCGCTGCCACCGGGTGGAAACAAGGTGGAGGGCCGGATTTGGCCCATAGGCCTTGTGTTTGCCACCTGTGCTTTAGATGTTTGAACTATTGATTAAATCGCATTCTCCCTCCTTTACCATAGCTTCTCTGCTTACAAATTGTTACAGTTGGATGCTTAAATACATCATCCAAGATAAAAGCTACTTTTGTTAGAAGTAGCTTTTCTGTTTTGTTTTTACCAGATTTCATACCATAATTCATGAAGTCATGGCAAGCGATTACTTACTTTATATTTTCCTAGTTTTTGTTCCACATGTGGATCTTTGAAAAACAAATTTTATTTGGAGAGGGACACTTAGTAAGAAGCTGGGATTTTAATGTATTTCACCATGTCTTTCTCTCTCTCTCTCTCCCTGAATCCCCACCTGAGAACATGTTTTTATTGATTTTAGAGAGAGAGCAAGGGGATCAGAGAGAGAGAGAGAGAAACAAAAGCATAGAAACATCGATGTGAGAGAGACACATCAATTGATTGCCTCCCGGTGACCTTTTGGTTCACTGGCTGGCGGTGCTCAATCCACTGAGCCATACCAGCCAGGGTTAAAAATTTAGTAGTAGAGATTATGTAATCTTTTTATGTAATGTATGTATAGCTGTACTTCATACATAAAAATTAATAAGAAATTAATAAAGTTAGGACTTACCCCCTCCCATGAACCACTTTTTACTCCCTTTGGGGGTGATGTTACCCCATTGAGTATGCATAGCATGGACTCATTAATAAGCTTAAAGCCTGGCTGATTTAGATGTGTCAAGACTGTAGCTTGTGTTAAAGAAAGTAGCTAAAATCCTAGTTTTATTCTGAATACTGATGTAGAAGTAGCTTTACCTTGAAGAAGTTTGGATCTTTCATCAAATATCTCCAAACAACCTTTTAATGAAAAAAATTGCATTTTAAAAATAATATTTCTGGGACATAAAAGAATTTATATTTTTATACAATTTTATGTTTAACTCAATCAGGATACAGCACAAAGAAGTTTTTAACTTGGCCTATTAAGAGTTTCTTCCCTTAAAAAGAAAGATTTTCTGTTCATCTTGATTTATTCTTTTATGTATGTAATCTTCTATTTCTTGCAGTGTGAAGCCTCATTTTAGGTCATCAAGTGGTTCAGAACACTCAGCCGAGGGCTCTGTGTCATTGGGAGATGGACCATTAAATAGATCTGGTTCAAGGAATTTTCCAACTGAACGACATAACCCTACAGTAACCGGGCACCAGGAGCAAAACTACCTTCCTAAAGAGACTCCCACTTTGCAACTTGAACAGAATGGGGACTATGGTAGGGGCAGGTAAGGAAAAACGGTAATAAATACGGAAATAAGGTGTATGAAAGTATTGTGGGGGTTTTTTTAGACTTAATTATTGGTGTATGCTAAATACATTATTTACATAATGGACTAATCGTTTTCATAATTATTAAGAAATTTAGAGTGCTCATTGAGAATATAGCTGAGTCAGGGGTTTATGAAAATTATTCTGAAGTTCTTTTTTTAATTGTTTTTCTGTAGTTCACAGAGGAAGAGTGGCTTAGGAAGATAAAATCCCATCTGCATTATAGTTTTAATTTCTTACAGTTTCAAAACTATGGGAATGGGATTATATATTACCTAACCTGCTTGAACAAAACATAGCTGTACCCTAATTTGCTTCTGCTGTGGAGAGAGTGCTTCTAATAAAAATGTGCTCAGCTTACATCGTTGATAAGTGGCAGTGATAGTTGAAGTTTTTGATAGATTAGCTTAGGATCCCTTCAGAAGAATATTTACCTTTTAACAATAATGGAGATTTAGAAAGTATAGGTACCTAAAATAGAAATTCACTTATTTTTAATAGAATGTATAAATTTGAAGAAACTTACGAATTTTCCCTCCCACCACCCCTTTTTTTTGTCATTGTAAAAAGGAGGACTCTTTTCAGAGGTCGAAGACGACGAGAAGATGACAGAATTCCAGTAAGTATTTTTTATGTTTAATTACTTCTATTTGTTTGTTTTTTCTTTTGTGATTTACTGTGGTATTGACTTGTGGTCTACCTTGGCTTTCTGGGTTTTTGTTTTATTGATTATAGTATGCAGCAAAGGTAAATAGAGCGTGTGCTTCACCCTAAAATATACACCATTATTACACTCAATTCCCCCCCTTAAAGTACATATCTAGTTAGGTATTTGACCTGTGTTTCTCACATTTAAAAACATTACTTAAATATCTAATATTTTCACATGGTTTAAAAGTAAAAAATAAGAAAATATTTTATGAAAAATAACTCTTGCTTTATGAACAGATATTTCAGCAGTTTGAATTTCTTGGTTGTATGAAAGTGTTATCATAAACATTGCAAAGATAATCTCATACAGCCATTATTTGCTTTGTGTGCAGTAATATCTGAAGGAGAATCTCTAGAAGTGTGATTTCTGGGTATCAATTTAGTAAGTTGCTAGTAAATAGCTTTGTATAGGGGCTGTGCTGATTTTCACTTCAACAAAGAGAACAAAGTTCCTGTTTATCCATAGCATTCCAGGTGATATGATTTTTTGCCATTCTGATACAGCACTTTAGTCACTTTTAAAGCTCTGTTGGTGTTAGAAACTTACACTGTTAATTGTTTGGGGGAGCAATTTTCTACCTACTGTTCATTCTTGTATCCACTAATCTTATAAAATCACTTAAAAATGTTAATAGTTCTAGACATGTTCTTATTTGAATCTTAACTTACCCAGCTTCAAATTATTCATATTTTGATTATGTTGTGGTTTGTTTATAGAAACTGTTTATCATCTCTTAACTGGGGCCAAAAGATGCTGAAGAATAAAAATGGTGTAGGAAAATGTGGAGGTCTCAAGAAAACCCTGCCTAGAATTTATAGATATGCCATAAATGTCTAACACTTATTTCACATATTTAAGTAGTGAATTATATATTATAAGTAACATACATATAATTTACTACGTATATCACATTTCTAAGTATTGAAAACATACACATTTTCAAAGAAGAAAATGTATTGCATTATTACAAAGAATAGTTCTTAGGGCAAAATGTAAACTTTTTAAAACAATGTTGTTTTTTTTTCATTTAGCTTTCTATACCATGTGTAGCCATGAGACTTTAGGCAGTAACTTTTTAAGGATACCATTGTAGCAGTTACACCCTTAAGTGGCCCTGAACATTTGAGGAGAAGAGAGATTAGATTTGAGACCTGTTTAATATGTTGAAAATGTCTGGATTGAGGACTGATGGTTGAGATGAAGAAAAAGAGACAGGCGTGTTTTCCTGTAGGAAGAGTAGAGGTGGGACGCCCTTGTTCAGGAGTGAGATCTTAGCTAGAGATAAAATTTAGGATTTGTAAACTTACTCATAGTAACTGAAGTCATAAGAGTAGATGAGGGCTTGGCAGAAGACTCTTTAGAGTGATTTTTTAAAAAGGACCAAGAATGGAAACTTTGGGGATTGTAGTAGCTTCGGACTGAAAAATGAGATTATTCATTATGTTGCGTGAAGTATCCAAGCAAAATCTGAATGGAGATAGCTGATAGGCAGGGAAATGGATGTCTGGGTTAAAGGTGAAGGTCTGGACTGAAAATATTTAAAGTGTACAACTCTGTGATTTTGGGTAAATTTTAAGAGTTGTGTAGCCATAAAGTCACCAGAGTGAAAAAGATTATTTTAAGGATTGTTTGCATATAGGTAATAGTTGAGGTCATGGACAAAGGATATCACGCAGGGAGAGTATGGAAGGTGAAGAGTAGTAACCGTATATAAACCAAAACCAACCTGGCCGGTGTGGGTAAGCTGGTTGGTGTGTTGTCCCATAACCAATATGTTACATGTTCCATCCCTGATTGGAGTGCCTATGGGAGGCAACCAATGTATGCTTCTCTCTCACATTGATGTTTCTCTCTCTCCCTTCCTTTCTGAAAGGAATGAAAAAAGTGTCCTCAGGTGAGGAGAGATAAAAAAGAAAAGAAACAAAAGCCATCAAAAGAAGTAGGCAAGGGGAAAAGGACACATGATTGTTTGCTCTGAGAATCAAGAGAGGAGAGGGGTATCACAGAAGCTAAGGGAGAAATGAGCTCCCAGAGGAAAGAGTGTTTACCATGCCAAATGCTATAGTAAGGTCAGGGGAGAAAAGTTTTCCAGCATTTGCATTGTGGAGGACATTGGTGATTTGTCAAAGCAGTCTCAGTGGTGTGATGAGTACAGAGGTGAGGAAGCAGAGAAGAAGGTACAGCAAGTGAGAGGTTTGTCAAAGGATAGTGATAGGTGAAAGGAAGGATATTGTTCTGTCTTGAGACTATATGGAAGGAGAAAAGATGATGGCAACTTTATGTGAGGTAGGTTTTTGTTGTGAAAGAGGGTATAGCTAATTTAGAAAGCAAAGAATAGTGGAAATTGAATAGAAGGCTTAGGAGTGTGTCCAAATTTGCAAAAGAAATAGAGGGAGCTGACTAAAGATTAATAAGTAAGGTTGATAAGGACTAATGATAACTTCTGGTCAACATGGCGGCATAGGTAAATATGGCTTGCCTCCTCGCTCAACTACTCTCAAAATCACAACTAAGCTATAGAACAACCATAACTCGGAACCATCAGAAATCAAGTTGAATGGCAGTCTGACAACTACAAAATAAACCACATCCATCCAGACTGGTAGGAGGGGTGGATATGTGAAATGGGCTGGTCCCACACCAGGTACCCCAGCCCAGGGTTCCGGTGCCAGTAAGATAAGTCCCCATAACTTCTGACTGCAAAAACTAGTGGAGATTGAGTTGGTGGAAGAAACTTATGTAGTCCCAAGCAGTTCTTCTTAAAGAACCCACATGTGGACTTACTCAGACTCACTCCCTCTGAGCTCTAGCAGTGGGGTAGCAACCAGAAAGGCATCATTGGCATACAGGGAGGAACTGAAGTGTCTGGCATCAAGGCAAGAGCAGGGGGACAGCTTTCTCCCACACAGAAAGGCGGGCACAGGCCACTGTTCCTTTTCTGAACCCTCCCCAAACAGAGCCACAGAGCTGGCAAGTGGGTGCCATGTCTGAGACTCCATCAACCTGGCAAACACTGTTTGGCCTGTCCTGGAGATCCCCTGAGGCCACATCCCACCCTACTTACACATCCACTCAAGCTGTGAACAGGGCTTTTCCATATGAATGGCTGGTCGTGACACATGCTTCATAACTTCCTAAATCCTCTTAAACAAGCACCTGTCAGCCTCAGTGATCCTCCTCCAAGCCCCTGTAACTCTTGTAAAGTGGCCCCAGGCCCAGCACTAGAAGCAGCCAGCCTAAATTCACAGCTTGCCTTTTTTTTTTAAAAGAATATCCAAACCCAGCGCATACAGTAGCAGCCATCCCAGATTGCTTTATAGCTCAAGCAAGGTGGCCCCAGGCAAAACACAGAAGGAGGCTGACCTTGCCTTGCACTACCCGGGAAACCCCAGAGCCTGCACACCATGTGGACAGCTACAGACCACATTGGAGCACAACCACCCTGCCTCTGCCTGCATGGCTGATCCTCCAGAGGGCTGAGGTTGGTGGTCAGTGGTCACAATCAGTCCTTGCAGCCAACTGTCCTGGCTAAATCCCTCCCATTGACCTGCCAACAGCAACCAAGGCTCACCTACAAGAGGAGGGAGTACTCAGCCCACACAAAGGGCACACCTTGAGTACTCAGCTTGGGTGATAGGGAAGGCTGTGCCAATCTATCAGATTCAGAGTTCAAAATACTGCTTAGAAGGATGCTCAAGGAACTTAGTGAGGTCCTCAGCAGTATAAAAACATCCAGTCAGAAACAAAGGATACACAAACTCTAATTAAGAACAGTTTACAGGGAAACAGCAGTATATTGGATGAAGCCGAGATCAAATCGATGATTTGGAATATAAGGAAGCAAAAACAATCAGAAAAATAAGAAAAGAGTCCAGAAAAACAATGATAGTGTAAGCAGCCTGAGAGACAGCTTCAAGCATTCCAACATTTACATCAGTGGGGTGCCAGAAAGAGGAGAGAAAGAGCAAGAAATGGGAAATGTATTTGAAAAAATAGTGAAAGAAAACTTATCTAATTTGGTTAAGGAAATAGACATGCAAGTCTGGGAGGCACACAGAGTCCCAAACAAGATGGATGCAAAGAGGCCCACCCCAAGACACTGTATAATTAAAATGCCAAAGGTTAAAGATAAAGAGGGAATCTTAAGAGCAGCAAGAGAAAAGCAATTAGTTACCTACAGGGGAGTTCCCATAAGACTGTCATCTGATTTCTCAAAAGAAACTTTGCTGGCCAGAGGGAACTGGCACGAAATATTCAGTCATGAAAAGCAGGAACCTACAGCCAAGATTGCTCTACCCGGCAAAGATATCATTTAGAATCAAAGGGCAAATGAAGAGCTTCCCAGATAAGAGAAAACTTTCATTACTAAACCATTATTATATGAAATGTTAAAGGGACTTATTTAAGAAAAAGAAGATCAAAACTATGAACAATAAAATGGCAAAAATACGTGTCTATCAACAATAGAATCTAAAAAACTGTAAACAAACAGGAAGAACAGACAGAATCATGGATATGGAGAGCCTTTTGATGGTTGCTACATGGGAGTGGGACTTGAGGGAGTGGGTAAAGAGGTGAGGGGATTAAAAGTGTGAATTGAGCCCTGGCTGGTATAGTTCAGTGGATTGAGCATGGGCTGCAAATCAGAGGGTCACCGGTTCAATTCCCAGTCAGGGCACATGCCTGGGTTGCTGGCCAGGTCCCCAGGGGGGCCACGTGTGATGCAACCACACATTGATGTTTTTCCCCCATCTCTCTCTCCCTCCATTCCCTTCTGTCTAAAAATAAATAAAATCTTTTTTTAGAAAAAGTATGAATTGGTAGTTAGATACTAGCCACAGGGATGTAAAGTACAGTATAGGAAATGGAGTAGCTAAAGAACTCATATGCATGACCCGTGGACATGAACAAAGGTGAGGGGATTGCCTGAGGGAATAGGGGTTGGTGGGTGGAGTGGGGCTAAGGGGAAAAAATTGGGACAATAGTCAGTAAAATGTAATGTTAAAAAGTATATATGGAGAGGCACATGGGCATAAAGAAAAAAATGGCAATAAATAAGTACCTATCAGTAATAACCTTAAATGGATTTAAATGTTCTAATGAAAATATGCAGAGTAGCTAAATGGAGATAAAAACATGACAGGTGTGTGTGTATGCTGTCTTCAAGAGAACCATCTCAGAACAAAAGATACACAGAAACTGAAAGTGAAGGGATGGAGCCTTGCTGACTCAGTGGTTGGAGCATCATCCTGTAACCAAACGAGGAGGAGGGAAGTTGGGACAACTGTAATAACATAATAAAATATAATCTTTAAAAAATGATAAGGACTAATGAGAGCTTGTGCTGTCTTTGGCAGCATGTGTACTAAAATTGGGATGATACAGAGATTAGCACAGTTCCTGCACAAGGATGATAGACAAATTCGTGAAGCGTTCCATTATTTTTTTAACACTAATGAGAGCTCAACTGAGACAACTAGCCAAAAATTTATAGGGGACATTCTGTGCATTAGGGTTGAGTTTATTTTCGAAGCTTTCAGCTTCTGTGGTACAGGATTAGATAATGAAATAGACATGTGACCTGTTTTATGATTTATGTCTTTTAGAGACCCCCTCCTTCAACTGAGGCAAAGGCTCCAACACCAAAGTTTGACCTATTAGCTTCAAATTTTCCTCCTTTACCTGGAAGTTCATCAAGAATGCCAGGTGAACTTGTTTTGGAGAGTAGGATGTCTGATGTTGTTAAAGGTGTCTACAAAGAAAAGGTAAACACTTAAACATCCAATCTTCTACCTGTGGGACTATTTTAGCCTAGGTTTTCAGGGTTATTATTTAAGTTTTCATATGTACTTAAGAAGTATTTCTAACATAGTTTTTATTCATGGGGTTTTCAGTATGCTGTAAGTACTATAAAAAGATTTATGATAAATCTACACAAGGTCAATAAAATGTTTTTTCCATTTTGCATGTCTTTATCAGTCACTCAGCTTGGTAGAACTGATTAATGCAAGCCAAATGGAAAGTGTCATTTCCACTTAAGTGCCTGTAATTAACCAATGATATAAATGAATCCTACTTTGTGGTAAACCCGGTCTTTCAAATAATAGAATGGATTTCAGAAGGTTAGGGTACTTCATCTTACACTATTTTTTGAGTGTAGACTTTTCCATATGATAAATTCATGCCCCACAAATTTTTGTTTTGTGCTCTCTTTAAATTCAATTTTTATTTTAGTAGTACATGTGCACAGTATATCTTGGCTTATAATGACCTGCAGTCACCTTCAGCTCGAGCTTTTTCTCCAAACATTCATCCCTATATTTCTGATTAACGTGGTTAGACTGCTGTTTCTTGGCTTTTCAGTTTTAGATGTTGTCTATTAACTTTACAGAAGCAATGGGTTTCACTCTCTCACAGCAACATGCTCTGCCCATCCTCCCAGTGGATTTTACTTCATAGTATCTGGTATACCATCCAGGATAAAATGCCCCATTATTTTAGTATCACTAAGAAAGTAAAAAGCACTGCTAGTTAGCCTAGGACATCATTGTTAGCCATCATTGTAAATCACCTCTCAATATTACATATATATTTTTCTAACAGCCTCATAGTATACTGTTATTATTTCTCTTTTCCTATACTCTCAGTGGCCTCTGCACAGCTGTGTTCCTGGGACTTCCCTTCACCATCATCTTGGGAATTTTCCTAACTCTCTTTTGTTAGATTCTCCTCTTTTTCTTGTTCTTGTTTTACTTCCCCATATTATGATGGGTCTCATCTTCCCACACTTCCTGAATAAGTGGTTTTTAGTATAAATTTATAGAGACCTCACATTCTGAAATTGTTTTCCTGTTCTCACACTGTATCAGCAGCTTATCTCTAGAATTCTCTATTAGAATTTTTCCTACTGTCGATGGACATTTAAACTGTTTTTCTATTGATATTTTGAAGGTATTTCACTGTCTTGTTTAAAAAAAATAGTGCAGTATCATAATTACTTTGTCAATTCTAAGATAAACAGATTTTTCAGAAAAGGTTTTATTTATTTTCTTTTAGAGAGAGGGGGAAAAGAAGGAGAAAGAGGGAGAGAAACATCAGTGTGCGAGTGAAACATCAGTTGGTTGCCTCTTGCATACTCCCAACTGGGGACCTGGCCCACAACCCAGACGTGCACCCCAACAGGGAATCAAACACATTTCACAGGTCGGGCGCTCGATCCATTGACCTACACCAGCCAGGGCTATTCTGTAATTTTTTTTTTAATATTTATTTTTAGAGAGAGGGGAAGGGAGAAAGAGGGAGAGAAACATCAATGTGTGGTTGTCTCTCATGTGACTCCTACTGGGGACCTGGCCTGCAACCCAGGCATGTGTCCTGACTGGGAATCAAGCTGGCAACTCTTCTGTAATTTTTTTTTATTGTATTTTTTCCATTACCATTTAAAATCTTTTTAAAAAACTTACTATTCTTAGCTTGTAGGCCATACCAACACAAGTCACAAGCTAGGTTTGGCCAGCAGGCCTTGATTTACCAACCGCTAACCTAAACAGTATGTCGTTGTGTGTGTTTGTTTTTGAACACTGAATAAATGGAAATATACAATATATACTTTTCTGTTCCTTCTCTTCTGTATTGTATGAACTTTATCACTGTTACAAAGTATTTCATTTTGCACTGTGTGTAATATTTTTTTAATGATTTCTTTCTTTTTTTTTTTTTTTAAGATTTTTATTTTTAGGTAGAGAGGAAGGAAGGGAGAAAGAGAGAGAGAGAGAAATATCAATGTGTGGTTGCCTCTCACATGGCCCCCACTGGGGACCTGTCCTGTAACCCAGGCATGTGCCCTGGCTGGGAATCGAACTGGTGACTGTTGGTTCCCAGCCTGCGCTCAATCCACTGAGCTACACCAGCTGGGGCTGTGTGTAATATTCTATTATAAGAATATAACATTTAAAGTTGGGGAAATTTTTTTTTAAAGACTATGACATTTATTCATTCTATTGATGGACATTTGAGCTATTTTTTATCTGTTTGCCATTATAAGCAGTACTGCTATGAATTTGTTCAAACTTTTTGTTTTTGTGAGCAAGAACATTTCTAGGGTATATACATAGTGAAATCGCTGAATGATAGGGCTTGTTTTGTTTGTTTGTTTGTAAAGAGTCCACTATTTCTCACATTTTTAAATTGGGTTGACTCTTATCTTTAATATGGTTGTATCTGGCCATCTTTCTTTTATAGTTCGTTCCCTTTATATCTTGCTTGGGAAATAATCCAGCTTCTAGAGATTCTTTTCAGAAACCTGTGGTTTTGATTTCTGATTTTCCTATTACCTATCCCCCCCCCCCCCCCCCCCCCCCCCCCCCTTTTTTTTTTTTTTTTTTTTTTTTTTTTTTTTTTTTTTTTTTTTTTTTTTTTTTTTTTTTTTTTTTTTTTTTTTTTTTAAAGATTTTATTTATTTATTTTTTTTTTAGAGAGAGAGGAGAAGGGAGGGAGACAGAGAGGGAGAGAAACAGCAATGTATGGTTGCCTCTCACATGGCCCTCATAGGGGGCCCGGCCCGCAACCCAGGCATATGCCCTGACTGGGAATCGAACCGGGATCATCTGGTTCCCAGTCCGCGCTCAATCCACTGAGCTACACCAGCCAGGGCCCTGGAGGCTTTTAAGAACACTTTATCTACCCCTGGTATTCCATGAAATTTCATGATGAGGTGTCTCGCTGTGGTTTTTTCTTCCCCAAAGTCATTTTATTGCACGCTTGGTGGACTTTTTTAAATCTGGAAACTCATGGCCTTCCATGTGGGAAAAACTTTTTTGTATTTCTTTGATGAATTCTTCACCTCTTTTCTCATTCTTGAACTCTTAATTTGATATTGGACCTTGGCTTTCTTGTTTTGGCTTTCCTAATTTTCATCTTTATATTTGTCTTATTTTTCTTTTTCTTGTTTTAATTCTGGTAGAATGCACATAACATGAATTTATCAGCTTAATTACTCTTAAGTGTGTACAGTTCAGTAGTGTTAAATACATTCATGTTGTACAACCAGTTTCCAGAACTCTTTTTATCTTACAAAACTGAAACACTACCATTGAACAGCAAATCCCATTCTTCCTTCCGTCAGCCCCTGGCAACCAGCATTCTGTTCTGTCTCTATGAATTTGGATATTATAGGTACCTCATAAGAAGAATCAGACTATTTTTTCCTTTTGTGGCTAGCTTATTTCAATTACATGATGTCCTCAAGATATATCCATTATTGTGGCATGTGTCATTACTTTATTCCTTTCATTGTGCAGTAATATTTCATTGTATCAATATACAGTAGTCCTCCCCCTTATCCAGAATTTTGCTTTGTGATTTCAGTTACCAATGTCAACCATGATATAAAAATATTAAATGGAAAATTCCAGAAATAAATAGTTCATAAGTGTTCAATTGCATACCATTCTGAGTAGCTTGCAGGGGGTGTGAATCATCCCTTTGCCCAGCATGTTCACACTGTGTGCACTACCCAGCCTTCAGTCTCTCTTGGTTGTCAGCTTAGGTGTTGCTGTATCACAGTGCTTGTGTTGAAGTGACCCTTGTTTAATAATGGCCCCACAGCACAAGAGCACTGAGGCTGGCAATTTGTATGTGCCAAATAGAAGCTGCAGAGTGTTTCCTTTAAGTAAATAGTAAGATATTTTGAGAGGCAAACCACATTGACAAAGTTGATGAGCATTTAGATGGTTCTCACCTTTGGGCTATTATGAATAAGGCTACTGCGAACATTTGTGTATAGGTCTTTTGCAGACTTGTTTTCCTTGGGTATATACCCAAGAGTGAGTTGTGGTAACTCTAAGTTTTAACTTTTTGAGAAACTGCCTGACTATTTTCCTAAGTAGCCACACCATTTCATATCGCCACCCTTAATGTTTGAGGGTTTCAGTATCTCCATATCATCACTAACTTCTGTTATTGCCTGTCTACAGATTATAGCCATCCTAGTTAGTATGAAGTGGTTTCTCAATGCAGTTTTCATTTGCATTTCCCTAATGACTAACGATATTGAACATATTTTTTTTTGAGATTTTTTTAATTTATTTATTTTGAGAGACATGGGAAGAGAGGGAGAGAAACATGAATGTGTGGTTTCCTCTCGCACACCCCCACCGCAGGACCCAGCCCACAACTCAGGCATGTGCCCTGACTGGGAATCAAACCGGCAAGCAACCCTTTGGTTCACAGGCCAGCGCCCAATCTACTGAACCACACCAACTGGGGCTGAACATCTTTTCATATATGCTTGTTGGTATATCTTATTTTGTGAAATGTCTATATAGGTACAATTTTTTTTAAACATATTTATTTACTTTTAGAGAGGAGGGAAGGGAAAGAGAGCGGGAGAGAAGTATTAATTGGTTGTCTCTCGTGCACCCCCAACTAGGGACCTGGTCCACAACCCAGTCATGTGCCCTGACTGGAAATCAAACCAGCGTCCTTTCAGTTCACAGGCCAGTGCTCAATCTCAATCCACTGAGCTACACCAGCCAGTGCTATATAGGTCCAGTTTTTAAAAGATTTTTTTAAATTCAGTTACAGTTGACATTGAATATTATATTAATTTCAGGTTTACAGCATAGTGGTTAGATGTTTGTGTAACTTGCAGAGTCTCGTAGGCACCTGTCATTGTACATAGTTATGGACTACATTCTCTATGCTGTACTTTACTGTAAGTACAATTTTGAAATATGTTTTTACTTTAAGGATAATGAAGAGTTGAGACAAGTTAGTTGCCCGGTTCCTGCAGAGGATGAACAGACAGACTGTACCTCTGCCCAGCAACTCAATATAAGTACCAGTCCTTCATGTACAGCTGAGCCTCCTGCATTAAGGTACAGGTTTTGATATAGAAGATCTTCTACATGAAGATTGCTTTTTCCTCTGATCATTTGCTTACCTGTTTCTGTGTGCTGTACTAGGTCTAACATCAAGCTCTTTTTTCCTTAGCACAACTCGGCAAGAAAAGGATCTAATAGAGGATCCTGCTGTTCAGAAGGGTATTCTCAACCAGACAGCTATGTCAGTTTCTTCCCCAAGTGCTGCAAAGCCATCAAGGACAAATGCTGCTTCACCATGCGACAGTAACATAAGCGCGGCTGTAACTGTGGCCCTACAGGTAACTCGATCAATTTCGTTTATGTGAGGAAAAAATAATAGGTCAAATGAGAAATTTCTTCCCCATGACTCTTTGCTATAGCCGAATCATTTGGAAATAGCCCAAATTAGGGGTGTCTGCATCCAAAAAAAAGCTAAAGGAGTTTAAAGTGAATGTAAATAGAGAATTTTTGTCATGTTGAAGGAGTGAAGAAATTATTCACTCTGTTTCTTTTGATTGCTTATTTTCTAATTATGCTATTATGGTTAAGTGAATCTTCTTTCTTATCCAGGTTATGTCGTGTATGTCATTTTTGGGCTACTGAAAAATGACTTTGAGCCTCTTGTATTTTTACGTTCTTAATTAGTTAATTAATTAAGTATAATGCTTAACAAGTCTGTGGAACCCATGAGGGACCACTCTCATTTATATTCAATTTCTGGAATCATTTTTGTAATTAGGAAAATACAGAAAATCAGGGAAAAACAAAATTTACCTATAACCCTCTCATTTACTGATATAATTAGTAGCATTTTGGTGTAGTTCTTTTTTCTAGGTGTAAAGAACATTTTATCTTGTGACTTAATAATAACGGTAATAGTAGAATAGCAGCATATGTACTGTGCGCTAGGACCACTTCTCAAGACTTCCTGCGTGCTTCATCCCATTTCACAGCACCCCTGTTGTCCTCCTTTTTCAGACGAGGTAATGAAGACTTTTAGTTAGTCTTCTATTAATATATAATTGGTTTCCAACTACTCTGCAGAAATTCTTGTAAAATCCTTCTTCAGATACTTTGTAGCCAGGGAAGAAGGAATGAAATCATTTTATTTCATCATGTGGATGGACCTTTATTAATTTAGTCTGCCCTTCCTTGTAGACATTTAGGTTGTTTGCAGTTTTTTTCCATCACTATAAACAAAGCTGACATGAAACTTCTTCAAATAAGTTCTTCAAGTAAAATTATTGTTTCATATATAAATTGCAACTGTTTTTATTATTTTCAATAAACATACTTTTTAGAAAAGATTGTAGTGATACACTTTCACATATAGCATTGTATATGAGAGTACCTATTACCCTTGCCTAGAAAATAATCTTATTTCCTAGAAAATAAGGTTAATAACTATCCTTTTGGTACTTTTTTACTTAGAGAATGGGCAGCATAAATATTTTTTGTTTATTTTCGCTTCGCAGGAACCCCGAAAGCTAAGTTACGCTGAAGTGTGCCAGAAACCCCCTAAAGAGCCATCTCCAGGTCCTGTGCAGCCACTACGAGAACTTCGCTCCAATGTAGCGTCTCCCACCAAAAATGAAGAGAATGGAGCTCCTGAGAAGTCCGTTGAGAAACTACATGAGAAGCCAGAAGCAAGGGCTAGTAAGGATTATTCTGGCTTCCGAGGCAATACCATTCCCAGGGGAACAGCTGGAAAAATCAGGGAACAGAGACGCCAGTTTGGCCATAGGGCTATACCTCAGGGAGTGACTCGACGTAATGGCAAAGAGCAATACGTGCCACCCAGATCACCAAAGTAAAAACAAACAAACAGAAACTATTCAGAACCTCTCTCTCTTCCCATTAAACTTGAGCCGTGGCTATATTGAACTGTTTTGGAGGGGAGCGGGTAACCAGGAAGGAAACAGGAGAAAGTATATCCTTAAATCATTGTGGATTTTGGAGTTGTGAGCAGTAGAATCCCAAAATTCATCTCTGAAGTGATTTTAAAATGCTGGAGGATTCTAATCAGTATAAATATATATATATGTATACATATATGAAAATATAATTTTTCTATATTTGTTTTTGATTTAATTTGCAAAGATCTGCCTGGAATCAATTTTAAGGGTTCAGATTTAGCTTGGGGAAAAAACATTACACATACTTCGGTATAGGAGATGAGGGAGTAAGAGAAAATATTTTTTGAAGAAGCATTTCTGTAAAATTAGAAATTACTTTTTTTAATCTATTTAAAGTTTGGCTTGGAGAATGCCATCTCTGCCTCTATGGCCTTGTGTTGCAAAGCAGATCAGTGGCTGGGGTGCCTGTTGTGGTGTGAGTGTGCGCAAGAGTGACTGAAGCCAAATCTTGTCATATTAGTCAATGATTTGAAAACTGAATGTAATGCGTACTTGAGTAGATTTCCAGTTTGATATGTAGTCTCTTTTTGACCTTACTAATGTTTCATTCAACAAGCTTTTAAACTCTGATTGTACTTGGAGATGTGACTGCCAATCAGTTTGATACTCAAGGAAAGAATGGGGGTTATTCAGATAAATGAAAAATCTGTCTTAGATCTGAGTAGGTAGGTCAAGTGGACTCCATAGGTTTAAACTGGCCTGCCATTTTCCCCCAAAAAATAGGAAATAGGGGATTTTTTGTTGTTACTTTGTTACTCTGTTCTTTGACTACCAACCCCCCAAAAGCAAAATAACCAAACGCCTACATGATTGTGTGTCTCTAACTGCCTTGACCAGTCTAGTCAAGTCATCTAACTGCTAGATTTCTGCATTGAACAATGAAATGTTTTGTTCTTCTCTTCATGTATTTAGAACTTTGGATCCCAGAATGATAGGGCAGACCAACCCTACAGTTAATTTATTTGTGTTAGTGTTAAAGATGAAATATTGTAATTGACTCTTAACATGTTAAATAGTATAGAAGTAAAAGAATTTAGGCTTAATCTGGTGGCAACTTGGGGGGAACTTTTTCTGTTTACAATGTATTTATCACCTGCCTTTTTTCCTTTTCTCCCCCCACCACAAAAAACAAAAAACAATTTGGAATTCACAGAGACAGAACCAGCAAGTAAGATTTTTGAGTTAATATGAGAAAGATAGAGAAAATGAATACATAATTTCTCAGTGAATAAAGTTGTAGCTCTCATATTAAATAGGGAAATTTATGTGCTGGTGTTTAGAATATGGCTAAAATACTAAAAGTCATGCTGGATTAATCTGTTTTTAGTCAGCCCATTTTCTGAGTTCTGTGTAAGGCAGAGTTTGTTCTCTTTGTAGGGATAGTTTGTAATAGTAATGACTGTCCCTTAAGTTAGTGAATGACATGTACAAATTGAAACTGTAAATTGTGAACACTGGAAAGCACCATTGTGACATAGAGTAAACATCTTAGTAATATATTAAAATGAATGTAAATGGTGGTAAAAATTACATTACTGTGAAACTCATCTTTCAACTCTAAGTTAAGCTTTGGAGATTTGTATTAATAGGTTCAGAGCTTTGGAAACACTGCACATTTCTGTACAAGCCAGAATTATCATTTCTTTGTAACTTATTCAGCTTGGCAATTGCTTTTGGTTTGGTAGGTCGATAACATTATATACATTTAAGTAAGGAGAATCATTTCTACACACTATTTTTTTAAATCATCAACTAGATGAAACATACAATTAAACTACCTGTACTGAAATTTGGGGGAAGTTTAGGTCCTTTTTTTAAAAAGTATTAATAATCATTGATTATATCTATGATAAAAGTGCTTATTTTGGTTTACTTAGATAATGCTGCAGTTGGTGGAAATGATAAACATTTAAAGTGTTAACACTCTGTGAATGCATTGGATTTAAGAGAATAAACATTTTATAAAAATCTCTTGGTAAGGTTATAAACTTAATTATTGCACTTGAAATGAAACATTACTTTTTTTAACAACATGTCACAGAAGTGGGCTTTTATTATTTGTATGCTTGTGTGACTTACTCCAACTTTGAGAACTTAAGTATTCTAATTGAAACACAAGAAAAGAATCTTCTTTTTGAAGAAAGCAAGTGTACTTTTGCTTTTTCCCAAAATGTTATTGAAAGTAGAAATTTAAAGACATGACCTTATAAAATGTCTTATAAAATATATTGTTTTAATTTAATTTGCCTCATTACAACTAATAGTTCCCATTTTGATGGGATGTATAGGGAAGAATAAATAAATGTGTGTGTATATAAAATATATATATTCACAGTATGTATTTAGCATTTATTTTATTACAGCAGATTTAAGGTTTGTATCTAAATGATACCTATGAATTGTGTGAAACCGTTGGCTTTTTGTAACTGACGAGGGCTGGGCGTTCATTGTAGTTCATCTATTTATTTGGTTCTCTAGAAGGAGGAATTTAAGTGTCATTTTTTTTTTTTTTCTTCATTTTATGGCTTAACACTTCCTTGGGCTGTTGGAGGCTAAAAGTAGATACAAATGATACTGAGTGTATGGTACAGTGGTCCTCTGCCGTAGTTCTTACTGCGTGAAGAGAAAAGGCTCACCACCTCGCACTTAGAGAAGGTACAGAGAGATACTGTAGAACTCTGTCTCCATTTTCTTCTGTCCTGATAATGAAGGTTTTCGTGATATCTAGGGCCTGTCTCTCATCTAGTAATTCCATTTTTGCAAGTATAGACACTGGCATTCAAAAGACTGATTCATCTAAATTTTTTTTTAACTGGATTTTGAAGAAGATAAAATCTTTCAGTGATATGGTTTATTGTTGTCATTTTATGTGCTTGATTTGCATGTGATCAGATGACATGCAGATTTTTTATTTATTTTTGGTTCCTAAAATTACGGTAGCTTGAATATTATTTCACATTCCTTTTTTCTTTTTTAAATAACCATGTTGGCTTTGCAAAAGGGTTAATGATGGAATATTAGCATCTGCTGGAGCAGAAAATAGTATTTAAAAGTTACTAAATACTTTCTCTAGTTTTCTTAGTTATGGCCTTAATATTTAATCTTTTGGCTTAAATGCCCACTGGTTTTACTTTGACACAGTTGAACAACACGGGGGGCTAGGTCTCTGATGTTTGTGTTGGCCATATGTGTTAGCCATATTTTAAAGGTATCCATTTCGCTTTTATAGAAAAGATAAAATGTGAGATGACAGTATATTCCTTTTGAAGGATTTTAAAAATATTCTTAATTATATGATGGCAATTTTTTCCTTTTCTTAAATTTCTTGACGATTTGGTGGCTATAAAATTTAACTTTCGGCTTCTGGGTGTATGCTAATTTAGCTTGTCTGGGCTTCCAAGAAGATTATACATAGATACTTCAGTTTTCATTAGCTGAGTGAGGACATTTTAAGAACTTGAAAGAAAAATTTGTTTTCATGTTGAAAGTAAATTCTCTTTCAAAATTCACCTTACTATTAAGTAAGGTAAAGTTTTTTTTTAAAGCTGAGAACTTCTTATGATTTGCTGAGTAGGTGGTTCCTAAAAGCATAACTCAGATACCAACAAGCTACGTACAAAATAAAATGGTTTTTTTTTTCAGTTTTGCAGCACAAAACACTGATTCACATTGATTTTTTTTTTTTTTTCTTTTTTTCCTGATTCATGTGTCCCTTGAGTGACATCTCCTAATGTTTGGGTTTGGGGAGGTGGTCAGAACCAGTTGTCTGGCTTCTGTTTTATCCATTGCTTAGATTTGTTCCTGTTGTCAAAACTGTCCCCTACTCCCCACCCCCCAAAAAATGGTGTGACGCTGCTCATGCATATTATGTTAAAATGAGTACATCCTGTATTTGTGTTTTTGTTTTCAACATTGCCAAGGTGCTATGGGAAATTAAAGTAACAAAAATTAGAAAATAAAATTATTTAAAAACAGGACTGGTTTTCTTTTCTCTAGGTGGTTTCTGTCTAATGACTACTTGTATTTGCTTTTCAATAGTTTTATATGTTGCCTACTCTCTACTTCCATGACTGTTCTGGTCTCAGCAGGTTTTGTCATTTTGTTTTGGGGGGGGAGGCAGGGTATGGGACACTGCATCTCTAAAGCGAGGGCAGAAGCTGCAAGATCCAGCTTTCTGATCCTGGGGTTTTCTTAAGTTATTTTTGTGTGACAAGCAGTTACTGGAGGGGAAAAAATTATATGTCAGTGTTCAGCTTAAGGATTTTGCTTTTATTGAGCAGAATATGGCCTGACTTGAGTATATAAACTCTAGACTTTTAAACTTAGTTTTAAGAGAAAACCATTAGATTTTCTTTACCTTTCAACCACATCTTGCTTTGATTGTATCAAAACCTAAAGCTAAAGGGTTTTAGTAGATTTTTAAAGAGGGAGTTCACTGAGAAACTGAAGTAAGTGTTTTAAGCTTTTTAAAACTATGATACCACAAAAATGGAAAAGCTGAGTAAATGTAGCTTTTCAACAGCGGGTACCTGTAATGTGACAGCTCATCTTTTTATTCAGTGTAGTCCACCCTTACCTGCCAGTTTTGCTTTCCATGGTTTCAGTTACCCAAGGCAGCCATGGTCCAAAAATATTAAATGGAAATACCAGGAAAAAAAACAGTTCCTAAGGTTTAAATTGCATACTGTTCTGAGTAGCGGTAGTGTGCCTGGGATGTGGATCATCCCTTTGTCCAGCATATCCACACTGTACACGCTACACAGCCGTTAGTCACTCTGGGTCAGCAGATCTACTGTCACTATAATGCAGTGTCTTTTTTTTTTCTTTTTAATCAAGTAACCCTTACTTTATTTCATCATGGCCCCACAGGACAAAGGTAGTGATGTTGGCAATTCGGATATGCCAAAGAGAAGCCATAAAGTGCTTTCTCTAAGTAAAATGGTGAGTACAGTACAATGAGAGATTTTCAGTGTTTTTACTACCTACCAAGTTCTTTGAGGAGCACGAGGTAACAGATTTAAAGTGATAATTAGCTGATTAGGAGCATTGCCCCTTTAAACAGCTAAACCTTTAATTTGTTCAAGTTGTTTGTCTTAAAGGAGATAGCTAATACCAGTGAGCAAAGTGATCCCATTGCCAACAGGTTTGCAGGGTTACGTGCTAACATGGCTTTGGGACCATATGTCAAATTGTTGCTAAATTTATTTGGCCAAGAGAGGGGGACACAAAGCTTAAATTTATCACATTAGAAACAGTATTTTTAATGGACTAATTAGTAAACTTAATTGTGTAGGCTTTTGAGTTGCATTTAAAATGACTGTATAACTATGCCTTGTTAGAAAATATTAACCTGGACAACTTACTTATTTAAAAATATATGTATTAACCTAAGTATGTCTTTAAGTTTCAGAATGCTTGGAAATTTTTATGAGTTTAACATTACTACTGAAAGATTGTGAATTTTCTTTAAAGTCTCTGGAATGAAAACTATCAAGAGGGTCTTCAGTTTGTATGGGGTTTAAAGGAACTAGTATGTTTTCATTTCCTGCTCGTGTTATGGGGAGGAGCAAGCTACCTAACTGTTACCTTCAAATTCATTTTTGGTAGCTTTGACGTTGTCATGCATCTCTCCTGTCTCTTGTGGTTACCTACTGTGTTGGACCTAAATGAACCATGGTAGGACTCCAGCCTTTATATTATAGAGGTTGTTATTTATCTTTATACATTTGTGTTTTAAATGGTGCGTCTAAGTTCTAATTTTGCTGCTTTTGCATTTCAACTTTTTTTTTTTTTTAAGATTTTATTTTCAAAGAGAGGGCAAGGGAAGGAGAAAGAGAGGGAGAGAAACATCAATGTGTGGTTGCCTCTCATGCGCCCCTACTGGGGACCTGGCTAGCAACCCAGGCATGTGCCCTGACTGGGAATCGAACCAGCGACCCTTTGGTTCGCAGCCCATGCTCAATCCACTGAGCTACACCAGCCAGGCCGACATTTCAAATTTTGCCTGTACAAAACTGTTACCTTGTCAAAACTGAGGGTATTGACTTAGTATTGGAGCTTATTGTGATGGGCGAAGTATTTATTGCATGCTGTATTCCAGGCACTATGTTAGGCAGCAAAAATAGATTCCTGCCCTTACAGTACATAGCATGAAATAGTCATGCTAAGCATATGAAGTAATTGTAAAATTAGACCAGTAGTCTGTATGAAAGCTGGAATTAGAATCTGTGACTGGAGTGGGGGACGGTTTAAGGATGGAATGCTTCCCTGAGAAACAGGACAGATGTCTGAGGGAGTAGTATTAGTTAGGTGAGCAGGAGGGGGATGATCCAACTGAGGGAACAACCTGTACATATCACCTTGTGATGCATTAGAAGAATTGTAGTTTCCTGTAGATAAAGCACGAGGAACAGAAATTATTCCATCTTCCAAGCTGAGGCTGGAGAGAGAGGTTAAGAGCCAGACTCCTAGGAATTGAAATTTGTGCATTTTGGAGAACAGAGGGGAGGCCAGTTAGGCTATATCTGATGTTGGTAACAGTTGGAGTAAAGTGGAATATTTGAGAAACATTTAGGAACATGACTTGAAAGGGATAGACATGGAGGATGAGAAGGAAGGCATCATTCTTGGGTTTGTAGCTTTGGCACTGGGTGGAAGTTTGACCTTGTAACTTAAGGTTGTAATTCTATCCATAATTGGATACATTGGTAAAGAAGCTTTTGTGGGGAGGGAGATGTGTACAGTTTTGAGATGATTATGCTTATTTTTTGCAGAATTTCTGATAATGCTAACGATGAAATGGGTGCAAAAATAACACCTAAAGTCATTACCATTAGGTCCAAAAGATATTCATCTCGCGTAGGGTGGTGGTCATTAGATTACATTTTCTTTTCTTTTTTCTTTATTTTAGAGAGAGGGGAAGGGAGGGAGACAGGGAGAGAAACAGCAATGTATGGTTGCCTCTCACATGGTCCCCACTGGGGACCCGGCTCGCAACCCAGGCATGTGCCCTGATGGGGAATCGAACCGGGACCCTCTGGTTCCCAGCCCGCACTCAATCCACTGAGCTACACCAGCCAGGCATAGATTACATTTTCTTTGAGCTAATTTTGAAAGTGTTAGGGGCAGGGCTAAAAACTATTGGGTTTATATCTGCTCGTATATGTCCAAAGTGTTGCTACCTTAATTCCAGTTACCTTAACTCACCTGGACAGTTTCCAGGTCACCAGTTACTGTGCTGAGCACTCAACATGATTTTATTTGAGACTTAATGTTTCCAGTTCTCACCAATAAGGTATGTGATATATTGGAGAAGAATAAAAAGCATTAAGCTTGTTACGACTTCATTACCTCCAAACATTTCTTTCTATAATCAGCTTGCTATTTTTCTATTTGTAGATCCCTAAAAGACATAATTCATGCCTGCCTCAGCAAACCAATTGTTTGCTAGAAATAATGTAACACTGATAAGCATGTTTTGAAGGTGGCACAGTTTGAATGTACATCAAACTCCTCCCCAGCACACAGACCTTCTTGAATGAAATTTTAGTCTTCCTATAGCTATAGCCAACTGTGCTACTAATCTTGGTATGTAGGGTTGGCCAAAAGGTCCATTTAGTGTTTTCCATAAAATAAAAGACAGTTTTCATTTTCACCAAAAACTGCTGATTTGGGTATTTTGAGTATGTCAGCTATCTCCCGCATGATAGAATGTTAGTTCTTAATGTCTCAATTTGATCGCCATAAACTTCCAACTTGTCTACCTGACTGTGGAGTATCATCCAGGGAGAAATCTCCAGTATGAAACTTCGCAAACCACTTTTGACACATTCAGTCAGTCACAGCACCTTTTCCATACACTCCACAAATCTTTTTTAGCATTTCAGTTGCATTTTTACCTTTTTTTTTTAAGAATTTATTTATTCCTTTTTAGACAGAAGGGAAGGGAGGGAGAAAGGGAGAGAAACATCAATGTGCAGTTGCCTCTCCTGTGGCCCCCACTGGAGATCTGGCCTGTAACTCAGGCATGTGTCCTGACTGGGAATCGAACCAGCGACCCTTTGGTTCACAGCCCGCACTCAATCCACTGAGCTACACCAGTTGGGGTATTTTTTTTACCTTTCTTGAAATAATAAGGCATAATGTGCCAAAAATGTGTATTTTCCTCCATCTTCAATATTAAAATAGCTACACAAAAATTCAGCGATTTTGATGTTTTTTTTTTTAAATGCACACTGATATGACAGCTGTCACAATCAAAATTGTTTCCAATGAAGTTAAAGACAACTAAGTGCTACTAGAGCCCTTTTACAGGGAAAAATAAACTTTTTTGGCTAACCCAATACTTAGGCAAGGCATTCAGCTTGTTTACTTATCTGCAAAATTAGGGAGTAATAGCAAACACCCTTCAAAAATTAGAGATGTAAAGCCTGGCTGGTGTAGCTCAGTGGATTGAGCGCGGGCTGGGAACCAGACGGTCCCAGTTTGATTCCCAGTCAGGGCACGTGCCTGGGTTGCGGGCCAGGTCCCCAGTGAGGGCCATGTGAGAGGCAACCATGCATTGCTGTTTCTCTCTCTCTCTGTCTCCCTCCCTTCTCCTCTCTCTAAAAATAAATAAATAAAATCTTTAAAAAAAAATTAGAGATGTAAAAATAAAATTAAAGTTTTAAAGCAATTCTGTTGTGTCTTAACACTTTGAATTTGGGGTGTATGGCTATTTGTGCAGCATGCCGATTTTCATTAGTATTCAAACTGAGAAAATGCCTGTGTACTAACTCCACGACCTTGATTGTTCCATTTAGATCAGGGGTGTCAAACATTTTCACAGGGGGCCACATCAGCCTCGAGGTTGCCTTCAAAGAGCCGAATGTAATTTTAGGACTGTATAAATGTAACTACTCCTTAACTGTGAAGGAGTTGAAATTACATTCGGCTCTTTGAAGGCAACTGTGAGGCTGATGTGGCCCCCAGTGAAAATGAGTTGACAACCCTGATTTAGATCTTACATATCTAAGTCAAAATGCTAGGTGTGCAGGGTACTAAAATTATGAAATTCCTACCCTTAGTTTTGGAGGCAGGCGTTTTAAGTCAAAATATCACTAAAGTGTTTTGAATGCTTTGATAGTTATAGGAATACACAGGAAATAGTGATCAGCCTTTCTGGTCAGAGGAGGCATTAACTTTCAAGTTGGAGTCATTATGTGTTGGCTAAGTAGGCAAGAAGAATGACTGGCATACAGATAATGAAAAGTGTAAGCAAAAAAAGCCACCCTGGCTGATGTGGCTCAGTGGATTGAGCATGGCCTACAAACGGAAAGGTTGCCATTTTGATTCCCAGTCAGGGCACATGCCTGGGTTGCTTGCTGGCCCTGTCCCCAGTTGGCATGTGAGAAGCAACCAGTTGATGTATCTCTTGCACATTGCTGTTTCCTCTTTCCCTCTCCCTTCTCCTCTCTCTAAGAGTAGATAAATAAAATCTTTAAAAACAGAAAAGGCATAGTTTGGAATGTGTAGAGCAAAGATTTCAATAGAGTGACAAAAGAAAAGCTGGATTTCCTTTGTAAAGTCACCAATTGTATGCTAAGAAAATGAGTTTTCATTTGATTCTGTAGGGAATGGAAAACCACTGAAAGTCTTTAAGCAGAGGTTTATGGTTAGATTCAAATTGAGGACATGACTCTGGTGGTGGTTTGTAATGGTTTGGGAAATAGTTGTCTAGGTGAGAGTGATGTTTGGAATTCAGGGAGCAGCAGTTAATGTGGTGTGATAGGATGAAGAATTCTCTCCCACAAAGATGTCCAAATCCTAATTTTCAGTACCTGTAAAAGTTGCTTTTTATAGCAAAGGAGATTTTATGGATGTGATCTAGCATCTTGAAATGAGGAGATTAGACTGGATTATCCAGGTGAGCCCAATATAATCACAAAAGTAATCCTAAAAGGAAAGCAGAAGATCCAAGCCAGTAAGTAAGTAGCAAGAGGTGTGACGATAGAAGATTAAAATCTGTGAGCGAAGAAATGCCAGCAGCCTCTGGAAGGTGGGAGAGACAGGGAAAAGATTCTCTCCTGAACAAGCCAGCACAGGCAACACCATTTCAGCCCCATGACATTTATTTCAGGTTTCTGGTCTCCAGAACTTTCAAATAATAAATGTCTTAATAAATGTTCTAAACCACTAAGTTTGTGGTAATTTGTTACAGTAGCAATAGGAAACTAATCAGAGAGAAAGCAGATATAAGGAGGTAGAATGGACAGGAATTTGTCTCTGGTTGGAAGTGAGAATGTGGGGAAGATTTTAGGATGCCTGAGAGACATGTGAGTAATCTGACAAGTCCTAAATAAGATCAGGTTACAGAATGAGAGGAGGGTTAAGTACAGATCCTTGGGGAAATGTCAAAATTGGCTCTCTCTATATGTATATATCAGTACCCATATTTTGGCAAGGGTGGGAAGAAACAACAGTTCTCATTTACTGCTATGGGAGTATAAATGGATAAAACCATTTTGGAGAGCAATGTGACTGTATTTAGAGAAAGTGATGAGCGTATCCTTGTAACCACAATTCCACTTCTAAGTTGTATATACCCTGAAAAGACTACTGGACTTTATCCTTGGAGGCTGCAAGAATATTGCAGCTTTTTTTCTTTTAACCAATGAGAAGCTGAAAACAATTTTCAACAAAATAATTTTGTATATCCTGTAATGGAATACTATAGATCACTTAACAATGAACTGGAGCAGCTATGTGTCAAAAGAAATGTTGAAAACAAGTTAGATTGATGTGTTTAGAGTTTGACACTTTATAGTTTTAAAATTACTATGTTTATGCATATGTCTAGTAAAAGTGTAAAAATATACTAATATGCCCTGGCCAGTGTGGCTCAGTTGGAGCATCATATGGTGAACCAAAAGGTCGGCTTCGATTGCCAGTCAGGGCACATGCCTAGGTTGCAGGTTTGATCCCCAGTTAGGGCACATACAAAGCAACTGATCAGTGTTTCTCTCACGATGTTTCTGTCCCTTTCTTTCCCTCTCTAAAATCAATAAGCATGTCCTCAAATGAGGATAAAAAAAAAATGTACTAATTTGTTTGAGAATGGTACCAGCTGTGAGGCGGTGGGTGCCTTCTAAATAAGCGTCCTTGGGGGAGGAGGGAGGAAGGTGATTAATGTTAGGGATGCATGTATTGGGCCTTCCTGTCTATAATGTCTTCAAAGTTTTGAAGCAGACATAGGTAGTGAGGTGGGTACAAATTTTAAAAATATAAAAGGCAGAGGAAAAGGAGTTCCCAAAGGGTCCTGGCGTTGAATGTTTTGACAAGAGAAAAATGTTAAAGAAACTAAAGGATGGAACTCCTACCCTTCGTGACAGCATGGGTGGAACTGGAAAGCATTATGCTAAGTAAAGTAAGGCTGTATAATAAAGTGAAAGACAAATACCATATGGTCTCACCTATAACAGGAACCTAATGAACACAACAAACAAGCAAAATAGAACCAGAGACATGGAAATAAGGAACAAACTGACAGCGACCAGAGGCGGGTGAGGAGAGGGAAAATGGGAAAGAAGGGGGAAGGGTCTAGTCAAGGAACCTGTATAAAGGACCTATGGTAATGGACAACGGGGTGGGGGCGTCAGGGCAGGGGAGAGCAATGGGGGGAAATTGGTACAACTGTAATTGAACAATAAAGAAACTTAAGGAGAAAATGTCAACGTGTAGAGGTGTGCAAGGTAAATGCCACATAAGTGAGATGAGAGGCCATTGGATTTAACACTGGGCACTTCCTGTTGACCATTACCAAACTGATTCAACAGACTGAATGGAAGCCAGATAATAGAGGGTTGAAGAGAGGTTGGGAGGAGTCTAGCCAGTGGCCCACTTTAAATGCCCGGTGGCAAAGCTGGACCCAAATGTTAGTCTTACCCTAACCCCTCTCTCTTCCCTTTCTGCCCCACTCTTTCCTACCACGCCCCGTCTACTAGCTGTGTGTCGGCTTCTTTCTCAAGTGGGCTCTCTCCACGTGACAGGAAAGATTGGCCAGCAGCAGTTACTTGTTCAGACGGTCCTTGCAACAACTTCCAGATGAGGAAGGGCATATGGGGACTTCCCCAGTCCCCATATAGCAAATCCTTCACACAGGGGACAAGTCAACCTCAGGACTTCTGGGATTTATGACCTTGTAGCTTATGATGTCTGGAGACTGAGACATGATTCTCTCAAAATCTATATGTTATTAGGCAGCTCTTATCTGTTACTTCTAAAGTTCTATTTCCTTGCTTCCTGGTGAGTTTTTAAATATATGTTTATTAACCATTTATTTGTTACTTATTTTTTATTAGATTGTCATTTTTTGTTTACAGGCAGGGTTTTTTTTTTAATGTTCTGGATATGTTGTTGTCTCTTGACATAATGGAAATATTGACTATAATTATAATGGAATTATTGACCATAATTTTTAATTGGCTTTGAGGCCACATCTATCAACCTTTTGCTGTACCACCTTTTTAGGAAGACCTTCTCTATCCTGAAGTTAAATATTTTTCTCTCTAGTTTTTTTCTAATACTTTAATAATTTTGCTTTTAAATTTTAGCCTTTAAAATACATTTAGTTCATTTTGGTACATTATGAAAAGTAACTTTTTTTTCTGACTAGTCATTCATTTGTCAACCATTTGTTGAATATTTTATATTTTCTTTCCAGTTATGCATGAGTCTGTTTCTTCAATATTTATTAAATTCCTTTTATCCTATCCCTGCATTAATAAAACCCCATTTTAATTTCTATAGCTTCTTAGTATATTTCATTGTTTGAAAGGGTAAATTGCTCCCCTATGTTGTTTTTGTTTAGAATGTCTGGCTATTCTTTTTTTAAAAAATGTTTTATTTTTTAAAAAGAGGGAAAAGGAGGGAGGGAGAAAGAGAGGGAGAGAATTGTCAATTTCAGCAAGAAAGATCTATTGGTCACCCCTTGTACGCACCCCATCCGGGGACTGAACCTGCAACCCACGCATGTGCCCAGCTGGGGGTTGAGCCAGGCCTTTCACTGTGTGGGATGATGCCCAGCCAGCTGAGCCACGCTGGTCAGGGTAGATGTCTGGCTATTATTACGAATTTTTCCTTTATTATGAATTTTAGAATCACTTAACAAATTTTGTTTAAAAATTCTGTTGCTGTTTTTATGAATATTGCATTGCACTTACGGGGAATTTTGGGACAACTGGCTACAAAAAATTTTTTTTTCAGCAAAACATTATCGAGTCTTGCCGCTAAAGAATATGCATGTTCGTCTTCTCTTTCATCATGTAGACTTGGTTTTTACAGTGATTAGTGTTCCTGCATGACTCTCTGGTTTTGAGGCTTGTTGCTTTTTTATATTTTTACTGTTTCTTCACTTTCCTTAAATATTTTATCTCTATTTAGACTTTAGAATCAGCTTGTCATGTTATGATTTAGAAAGTTACAATAAGATTTTGATAAAGATTGCGTTGAGTTTTATAAATTAACTTTTGGAGACTTTTTTTTTTTCAGATTTTGTTTGTTTATTTCTAGAGAGAAGGGAAGGGAGGGAGAAAGAGAGGGAGAGAAACATCAATATATGTTTGCCTCTTGTGCACCCCCAGCTGGGGACCTAGCCCACAGCCCAGGCATGTGCCCTGCCTGGGAATCGAACTGGTGACCCTTAGGTTCAAAGGCCGACACTCAAACCACTGCGCCACACCGGTGAGCCAGGGCTGGTTTTTTTTTTTTATTTTAAAACAACCGATTTTGTACTAACAGTTCAGAAGTCCAGGATGGTGTGCCTGGGCTTTCTGCCCTGTGAATTCAGTATGTTCAAATGAATGAATGAATGATGATATTTTAGTTGATTCTCTTAGATATCTGTATAGACAATATTTCCAATTCCTCAACTATTGTAATTCTGAAACTTTAAGATTGTAAGTTCATGTTTTGAAGCACCCTCTCTCCTACATACACATCAATGTCAAGTAAAATAGAAAAAGATAAGATTACAAAAATATGACCTTTAAAAGAAATTAAAATTCCTTTTAAAAATGTTTAATTATGGAAACTTTTAAATATATACAAAGTAGAAGATAGTATACTCAACATGCACATTCCCATCGCCTACCTTTGGTTACACTCTAACTAATATTACCTCGTCTATACCCCACGTTCTTCCACCCCCACCCCCAGTGTGTTACTATGAAACGGATCTCAGGTATACCATTTAATCCGTAAATATTTGAGTATGTTTTCCCTTTAAAAACTATTAAAGTTATATAATTACCATGCCATTACCATATGTACAAATGTAACAATAATTCCTAAATATTTAGTGTTTAAATTTTCCTGATTCTCATACATTTTCTTCTTTCCTATTAAATCTCTGATGTATAGGCTCTACTCCCATCTGTTTATTTTCTTGATAATTCATTTATGATCTATGAACTTTAAGTGACACAAAAACATAAAGCAGTGAGCATAGAGCCACACCTTTTGTCCTATGGGATTGGGGGGCCAAGAATAGGCAAAATAGGCTACAAGTTTGGATCCAGCGGGGAAATAAGAGCTAAAATTGTCCTTCATGAAAGAGGGAGGAATCCAGGAGTAGGCTGGTTGCTGGAGATGAGGGGCTGCAGTCAGACTCCCCGCTGTGAACACGCCAGAGCAACCCCCTGCTGCCCCCTGAGGAGAATTCCTCAATGAAGCTGGAGCTCGAGAAAGCGGAAAGACGCCTTCGGCTTGAGAAAGGGAACTGAATCAAGCCCTTTGCTCTAAGTTTGGTGACCACATTGGCTGTATCCCCAGTATGAACCTCCATAATTCCACTCCTCCGTAAAGGCTAGTTTATTTTTCTTCTTCCTGCCAGCATTCCACTTAACCTTTCCAAGGAAGCATCAACCTTCCCATGTGATGCTTCCTGCCAGCACTGCAGTGAGAGAAGATGCCTTTTCTTTTAACCACACCAGTTTCATGTCACAACACATTGAGGAGAACCTCCCTCCTAACATTTCCCCAAACCTTCCTACATTGAAGAGAACACCTGCCCCTCCTCCTTCCCGCATGGTTTCAGATGGACATAGTAACATAGAAATCTCCATGTAAATCATGTGATGTTGGTTCATCTCACAAAAACCTTTTTTTGTAGGCGGAATGTCTTCTAGTTTATTACATAACTTTCTTATATTGTTTCAATTGTAGGTAGGTTTCATGTAATCTAATTAGATTCTAATCTAATCTAATCTAATACTTTCCCAGTATTCAGTTTAGGGCTACAAGTGAGAGCCTAGTAATATGACTGCAAAAACTGTGTTGTCGCTTCTGCCTGCAGGTGAGAGACTCCTTGACAAGATACTTCACCTGTCCTCCATCCAGCAGGCATCTTTGGGTATTCCTGGGAGGTAGACCACAAGTCATTCCAGGCTGCAACGTCCTGCTACCACCTTCAGGACTCTGTCCCATGCTTTTGTTGGCCAGCCTTGCCCCGTCACGAAATTCTGAAAGTTTAATTGTCCAAGAACCTAGCAGAGTTCTCAGGATTCTCCTCATATGTCTCCCGTATCAGGGAAGAATATCTTTCCCAGAATTCTGCCCCCTCCCCTCAAGAAGACTTTCTTTTAGGTCTCCTAGCCAGGATGGGGTGATATGCTAATCATGCCTTAGCCGCAAGGGAAGCAAAGTGTCTGGCATTTTCTACCCCTGTGGTGGTAGCTGGACTCTAGACAAAATAGAAAGGAGAGGAAATGAATTTTAGGTAGACTGCTCACACCCTCTGTCACTGCCCACTTGATTGTGGCAAACTTTTATTCCCTTATACACAAATAACAATGCATATAACACATGAAATCTCAGCCCCTCCCTCAAAGCGAGACCACCCCAATATTACGCAGCTACCTCCTCCAGTTCCAAGTCCGAGACCTCTGGGACTGCGCAGTCTTCCTTCTTCCGTGAGATGATTCCTCGTGGACCAGCCACCAGGAGTTACAAGACCAGTTAACTGTCTCCAACACTCCTAATAGACCAATCGTTCTCCAAGGGCAGCGATGTCACACCAGCAGCAGGAGCGTCACCATGGAACTTGTTAGAAATGTAAATTACTGGGCCACATCCAAAATGTAGGAAATCAGAAACTCTGGCTGGACCCTGCAATTTCTGTTATAATAACCTTTCCATGTGATGCTGGTGCATGCTCAAGTTTGAAAACTACTGCAAAACACAATGCCAAATGAGAAAGTGTGGGATCATATCTCATACAAAAAAGGAAATATGCAATACACTGTTCCCGAGCAGATATCATACCCTGTTTTATCAGTTTTTGCTGTGTAACAAACGGACAAAACTGAGCCGCTTCAAATAGCAGCCATCCTTTGCTCATGTGCACTGGCCATTGGGGCTGGGCCTGTCTCGCTTGTGGACCTGTGACCGCGGGGCAGTCTACGGCCTCACCCATGCACCTAGCAGTTGTTTGGGCTTTGCCTGGAATGGTGAGGGTAGTTGGGCCACGTCTCTCCTTATCTAGGAGTCTAGCTCACGCTCACTCACAAGACAGTGGTCTCGGAGCTTCCAAAAGCCGAGGGCAGGGACAACGCACAAGGACTCTGAAAGTCTACGAGTCTCTGTGTCACGTGCTCTTGTCTCATTGGCCGAAGTAAGTCATGATGAACCCCAGTGTATGGGAGGGGGTCTACCTAAGGGTAGTGAATACAGTGTGGTGGTGGGGAGAGGGGGTTGTTGCAGCTATTTTTGCAAACAGTCTACCATACAGCCTGACCGAACTAGTCAGGACGCCCTACCCTGGCAGAGGGAGTGTAAATTTGATCACTAGTCCGGCAGCTTCTAGTCCTGATCTCTGGGAGTGTCTCAGGTGCCCACTGTCCTTCACTGGCACACCTAAGATGGGCATTAGGTATATGTCCCTCTTAGGGGCTGCAGCGCTTTGGCAGCTGTTTCCCTGGGGCTGGGAGTTGGGAGTTTAGGGACTGCTGTAAGTGTTGAACGGTTAGAGCTAGTTCAAGCCAGGTGTGGCGTGTCTGGCACTACATTTGCTGCAAAAGCTAGTGGGCTTCCAGACTGTTTAACCCGGTCACCTCCATGTGCTAATAAATCAGGGAAAGGTTGTGTCTAGGCCCGTGCCGTCCAGTTAGGTAGCCACGGTAGTTACTGGGCACCCGGAATGCAGCCAGTCTGAACTGAGATGTGCTATTTTGTCCTACTTTCTAATGTGCGTAGGTACCAAAAAGTTTAATGTTAGCCCTGGCTGGTGTAGCTCAGTGGATTGAGCGCGGGCTGGGAACCAGAGGGTCCCAGTTCGATTCCCCGTCAGGGCACATGCCTGGGTTGCGGGCCAGGTCCCCATGAGGGCCATGTGAGAGGCAACCATACATTGCTGTTTCTCTCCCTCTCTCCCTCCCTTCCCCTCTCTCTAAAAAATAAATAAAAATAAAATCTT